>OZ012738.1:449375323-449457695 GCA_963859935.3 Lathyrus sativus | reverse complement strand
TAATACTCAATTCTTTTCGAAACTTTTAAACAATTTTTAAAATAATTTCTCGATCACTATACACAACATTTTAAAGCTTAATCCTGGGCTTCCTTACAGTGACACCTATTTGATCAATTATTTCTAGTTGGTCACTTAGAAGACTAGCCCACTTTGCTAGTACACACGCTTAAAATTCAAAATTAAAACCTCGACTTATCTCGAGTATTTTTCTTCAATGAAGATATCAAACTCTTGAGGTCTAGCACTTCTTGGGTTCTCGAAGGATCGCTCTCAAGGTGTACACTTTGGGTTGTAACCTCATTTTAATCTTACATTTCCTAAAAATACCTAGCGCGCCTAGTCCGAGTACGCTAATCCATTCAAAATTACCTTTTCTAAATTAAATCACGAAAGAATCGAGTTCTTGGAGTCGCGCATTCCTTGAATTCGAGAATGATTATTATCAAGGTGTACACCTTGAATAGTATGTCATTCGAACTTTCGTTCCTAAAATACTTCCCCTAATTATGTGAACCAAATACTACATTGTCCATTCAAATACCATTTCATAATTAATGGAATGAAAAAGATGTCGTTAGGATCTAGCATTCCAACGATATCCCGACTAATTGATTACGAGGCCGACGTCTCGTTTATCGAGTAGTTGTCATTCCTCCTAAACATACAACCTTTATAACCTCGTTCCTCACCCTCGTACGATCGAGTATAAACCTTAATACGCGTCTAAACGACCGTCAAACACAGTTTTGGAAATTGAATGAAAAAGGTATTGTTGGAATCTAGCATTCCAGTAATATCCCGATTAATTGGTTGCGAGGCCGACGTCTCGTTTATCGATTAGTCGTCATTCCTCCTAAAGTTTTCAACCCATCTAACCTCGTTCCTCACTCACGTGTGATCGAGTCTAAATACTAGTATGTTTCTAAACCGTACATCAAATTCAAATCATTTTTCTTAATCAAATTACGAAAGAACTGAGTTCTTGGAGTCTCGCACTCCTTGAATTCTTGAATGACAACTATTGAGGCGTACGCCTTAGGTAGCGTGTCATTCGACCTTTCGTCTAAAACACGCGCCTTAACTATTTGGACAAGTATTCCTTGTCCATTCAAATATAATTTCCTAATTAATTGAATGAAAAAGGTGTCGTTGGGATCTAGCATTCCAACGATATCCCGACTAATTGGTTGCGAGACTGACGTCTCGTTTATCGAGTAGTCGTCATTCTCCCTCAAAATATCTAACCGACCTTATCTTCTTCGCCTCCGTGCAATCGAAACCCTAACTACCTATTCAACCTGACTCTCTCTTTCTCGCCCCCGTGCGATTGAACTATCCTCTAAACACTAAATTCCTCGCCCTCGTGCGATTTCCAACCAAAACACCTTTTGTCAAGAACATTGTTTAGTCCATTCTTTCGCGCATAACAAACTAGTGCTTCAGCCTCCCCTAGCGAGCAGACAAGCCAATGTTTAGCAGTTAGAATGTGACCTAAACTCTCGTTCGACTCAAACCTTTCCCAAAGAACATTGTTTAGTCCATTCTTCCGCGCATAACAAACGCGTGCTTCAGCCTCCCCTAGCGAGCAGACAAGCCAACGTTTAGCAGTTAGAATGCGACCTAAACACTCGTTCGTTCCCATACCAAACCTCCTTACCGTAGTTAGCCGAACTACGGCTGCTCTGATTCTTCATTCTCTTTTGAATGTAAGATACGTAGGCACAAGATTGCGATGATCTTGGCGAGCACAATCCCCTCCTTTTCCCGTAGTCCCCCGAACTACGAATGCTCTGATTTTCCACTTCTTATAAGTGAAGATACGTAGGCACAAGGGCCTCAATCCTTGGCGAGCACCCTATCCAAAAACCACCCATTTCCCCCAATAGGAGAAACCTTAGAAGAAAACAAACAAGCATAGTTAACTTTACTCTCGAATCGATCAAGAGGTTCCCGTTGAGTACAACGGACATGAGGGGTGCTAATACCTTCCCCTCATGTAATCGACTCCCGAACCTAGAATATTGGTTGCGATGACCATGTTCTTATCCCTTTAAAGGTTTTATCGATATTTTCCTATTCCATCCTTGGAATGAATAAAGTTCGGTGGCGACTCTGTTTCGAACAGTATTTTCCGCGGCCATCGCGAGGATCGTATTTTTCGAGGTACGACAGATGGCGACTCTGCTGGGGACCCGCATTGCCCTATGCAAGAGAGAGTCAAGCCTAACTTGACTCGATTTGAGAGTACTAACCTTTTGTTTAACTGTTTTCTTTATGTTTATTTTCTCCTGTTCTTTATGTATTGCTTTCTCTTTCTATTATATGCTTTGTAGTATATTTGCTTGTTGGATTCTGGGAAAATATCACAAGTAAAGCTCTACACCCGAGCTTTGGAAAAAGAAGAGAGAAAACATAGTTTAGAATTGGTAGTAATTAGTGTTAGTCCCCAAGGACTCGCTCCTTGTGTTCCTAGCATGAAAGCTCCTCCAGAATAGACCTTTTCGTAGATCCTATCGTAACGCAGCTAGCCTGTTACACGGTTTGATTCGTGAAGGGTCCATGACTCTGGGAACCACTCTTAGAACCAGTTTCTATATTGGTAGTCGTGTAATGTTAGTCTCCGAGGACCCGCTCCTCGTGTGCCTAGCATGAGGACTCCACTCAGGAGAGACCCTATCGTACTCTCGTTATAATACAGCTAGCCTGTTGCGTAATGTTGATGCGATCGGTGTCCGTGATCCTGGGAACCTTATCAATCAACATAGAAGCTATCCCGTGAGTGGGCTTGTGGGTACAGAATCTAGAACTTGCCTTGTATAGTCTACCGGTTAGGGCGCTTTGACTTGCTTATGTTTTCCTGGATCTTGTTTGCGCCTGCATTGCATTCGCATTTCATTTGCATTGCATATCGTCTTCCAAAACCAAAAAGCTCATCCATCCTTTGTCCATAATCCGCAGTTGATTTCTCGACACCCGTATCGGACTTGAAGCAACTTTGGGAAGAATCATGAGCTCAGAAGAACAGAACCAGTTTGCATCAAGAGCAGATGTTGACTTAATGAAGAACCAGTTGGACCAACTTGTGGAAGCTATGTTAGCCTTGACAAGGAGAGAGAACAATCCTCAACGACCTATAGTCACCGAGAACGACATACCTCGGCCTGTGCGGATCCCTGTTGAAGATCAGGTTATACAAAAGCGTCACACTATTCAGGATGAACATACCTCGTCTCGTGATGCTGTTGAATACCATAGCTTCTCATTCACTACACCGAATTCCCAAGTGGCAAGCTTGGTGGGGAATGTTGAACGACCTCAGGATGATGAGTTTGCTAAAAAATGTCGTGTGTTGGAAGAGAAAGTTGAAGCCATGATGGAGCGTGATACCGCTGATTTGAAAGCTTTGAATATGTGTTTGGTACCCGGACTTGTGATACCTCCAAAGTTCAAGATGCCAAATTTTGAAAAGTACAAAGGAGATAGCTGTCCGAAGCAACATTTGGTAATGTTTTGCAGAAAGATGACGTTCTATGCTCACAATGACAAACTTATGATTCACTGTTTCCAAGACAGTTTGAGTGGGGCATCATTGAGTTGGTACATGCAGCTAGAGAATAGCCATATCCAGTCATGGTCGGACTTAGCCAACGCCTTTCTGAAACAATACCAATACAATCTTGATGTGGCTCCCAACCGCATGCAGTTGCAAGGCTTATCTCAAGAGGAAAACGAGTCTTTCAGAGGGTATGCTCAGAGATGGTGTTGCACCCTAAAATTTGACCAACCGATTCTCCTATCTGACTCATGATTAAATTTCATATTCGCAAATCAGACAGATGATTTTTGTGCAAACAGGGGATATCAGAGTTTACAGCTTGATTTTTGTCTATCAGATACGGCAGATCCAGTCCAGATCACCAGGGTTTTATTTTCAGGAAATTGTGCGCTCCTCGGTGATTTTTAGCTTGCACAGTGATTTTGAGGATATTCTGATGCCCGGGGATCTCTGTTCGATTCGATCTGGTCTCGTGCGTTCTTTTATGGGGGGTCATGCGCATTCATCTGCATTTTTAGGGTTTAATAGACTTTTGTGAATTTTTAATAGGCTTTACAGACTTTTCTGGAATTTAAATAAGGTTTTTGTATTTTTTAATAGTTTAATTCTCTTTTTAGGATTTTATAGATTTTAAATAGATTTTTAGAATAAATAAGATTTTAAATAGTTTTTAGAATAATAAAGAAAAAGGGGAATATAGTTTTTCTTTTATTACTAATAGATGTTAATAGTTTAGAATTTTTCTATAGATTTTAAAATAGGTTTAATTGTTTTTAAATCATTTTTAGAATTTTCTATAGATTTTAAAATAGGTTTAATTGTTTTTAGATAATATAGAAAATAATATAGTTTTTTCTTGTATTAATGATAGATTTTAATAGATATTAAATAATATTAGAATTTTAATAGAGAATTAGTAGAAGTTTAGAGTTAATTAGATCTTAACTAGATTTTTTAGATTTAATTAGGGTAATATAGAACTAATTAGACTCTTAATCACTTTTTTAGAGTTTAATTAGGTTAATTGTTTTTTTTAGATTTAATTAGGATAGATTAATTTTAGTTAGAATTAATTGTAGTATCATTAGTTTAGTTAATTAGGTTGATATAGAGTTAACTAGATTTTTTAGAGTTAATTAGGGTAATGAGCTAATTAGGTATTAATTGATTTTAATTAGATATAGTTAGGATTAATTGTTTTTTTATTATTATTCAGTTTTTTACAGGTTTTTGGTCATTTTTCGTTTTGGGCCTACACCCAAGTTCAGCTCAGAATGAGCCCAATTCAGCCCAGTTCGTCCAGCTTCTTTCCAGCAGAGTCCAGAGGTTTCCAGAAGATTCTAGCAAGTCTCAGTGCTTTAAATAGTAGCAGGCGCCACGTGTTAGAAAAAAGGAGGCCCCACGCGTTGCGCATTAATCACGCCACCACAACTCAGAGACGCTCCCAGACTCACACACGTGTCCCCCCAGCTGTCCCCCACTCCCTCTCTCTCTGCGCATGCGCGCCACTTGTCACCTCGCCATCATTCACCGGAGCTTCACCTGAAAACCCACCGGCGGCCATGCATCCGCCATAACCGCCCGCCGCCGGTCACCCCCAACGTCCTCCGGCCACCGTCTAACTCACCAGAATCTGCAAACATCCAAAAATCCCCAGAAACTCATCTTCTTCCTCCGATCTCTTCCGTCACCTTCATCATCTTCGCCGGAAACCTCAAGATTTTTCCAGAACGCCATCATCCTCGTCTCGAGTAATTTCCAGAACGCCATCATCCTCGTCCAAAGATTTTTCCAGAACGCCATCATCCTCGTCCAAAGGTCTTTCCAGAACGCTTGAATATTCATCATCTTCATAAAGAAATTCCTCAAACCTTCGAGCAACTTTTCCAGAATCCCCTCCAAGATTCATCATAGCGTCTACGTTCATCATCATCATTCAGAATCTCGTGGATCCATCAACGACTTTCAACAACTTGCATCTAAACCATCCCCAGATCTGTACAAGATTCACCAGCTCCAAAGATTTGTGAAATCTTCATCAAGGTCTCGTCGTTGTTCATCACTACGAAGTGTTCTTCGCGCCATCAAGCTTCAGCAAACATACATAGATCTTCAAAGATCCCTCGTTCTCCTCGCGTGAACCCAGGTTTGTCTTTTCTCTGTTGTATCTTCATTGCAATTGATGGATGTAGCTTCGATTAGGGTAACGGTTTGATTAGGGTTCGAGTTTGATTCGTGTTGGATATGAGAGAGTGGTGAGATTGTTGTGGCTGCTTGATTGTTTCGTTTGAGTGTGGAGAGCTTTGGCTAGTTGTCTGAGAGATTCAGAGAAGGATTTGGGGGAGACGGACGAAAACGGCTAGGGTAGAATGATGAACAGTAACCTGGGTTTGTGAGGAGGAAGATGGTTTTGTTTAGGGTTCGTTCAGATTAGGGTTCGGTTTGGGCTTGGGCCCAAATGTATTTTTCTGATGCATACCCCGTTTACTCGTCACCCCCCCCCCCTTGCGTGAGAGACTGAGTGATTGGATATTGGGCCTTATGCCCAAATTGCTCTCAGCACCCCCCCTGGGCGTAGGCCCAGTGAAAATCAATTGGAAATTTGCTAGCGCTGCACCCCCCAGGTGTTTTTTTTTTTTCTGCTTGCTGTGTTTGTTAGTTGTTTTTGGTAGCTGGGCCCTGCGCCCTAATGCTTTTCGCACCCCCCAATCAGGGCCCAATGTAGAAATAACTAGAATTCTTTGCTGTTTAAACCCCCTCCAGTATTATTTCAATTTTATTTTCTTTCAATTTCTTTTATTTTCTTTACATATTAAATAATCCATAATAAAATGAAAATAAGTGATTTTTTTAATTCTTCTTCTTTCTACCATTTCATCATAATCCCTAGAAAATTAAATAAAAATAAAAGTGTCATTTTATTTTTGTGTGCTATTTTTTTGTATATTTTCCATTTAATTGATTTCTTTTAATATTTTTAAATGCATGCATATCATTAGAAAATTCATGAAAAATAGTAGATTTAGTCAAATAATTCCGTTCTTTTTTCTGTAGACTCGTAGTTCAGTGTAGAATTTTATAGTACAAAAACATTAGCTTAATCATGCATTTTCATTTTAATTGCATTTTTTCACTGTTATTGATGTTGAATAAATTGGTTTGTGGATATGTCTGTGTTGCTGATTTTAGTTCTTTCATCTGGTGCTGAATTTTGTTCTGATTTTTCAGTATGTTATCCTAGAGCCATGTAGGTCTCCCATTAGATTTTTGTTAGATTTTGTAGGATGTTCTGAGGTGATTTGTCTGAGCCTGAAGATAGGAGAAGTCTTGATGACTTCTGACTTTGAAGTTCAACTGTGGTTGAACTTCAGAGATAGTCTCTTGTGGTTTGTTGGCCTGTGGGTTCTTCTCAAGGTGGGAGCTGATTGAGGTCCTGTTGGAGCTTGCAAGGATGCAGTGGATTGAGGCTTAGTCCAGGAGCTTGTTGTCTGTTTGTGAGGTTCGAGATCCTGAAGTTTGAAGGGAGTTTATGGTACTTTCCTGAGGAAGGCACTATGAATGACTTTCATTCTTTCTTCTCACCTCTTTCGTAAGTATCCAATGATGTTGGAGCCGACTTGTGAGTTTAATTTCTCCTGAGGAGGAATGTAAACTGATCACATGTTGTTGAGCCACATGGGATACGATTCCTAAGTGGAAGCCTCCTAGTACTTTCCTGAGGAAGGTCCTATGGGTCTATTCACTTAGTTCCACTAGTTTATCTAGGATTTCTTAAGTATCCAGTGATGTAGGAGCCAACTTGTGAGTTTAATTTCTCCTGAGGAGGAATGTAAACTGATCACAGTTGTTGAGCCACGTAGGATACGATTCCTAAGTGTCAGCCTCCTAGTACTTTCCTGAGGAGGGTCCTATGAGTCTGCTCACTTAGCCCCCTTAGTGCATATAGGTTTTCTCAAGTATCCAATGATGCCGGAGCCTTCATGTGAGTTTAATCTCTCCCGAGGAGGGATGTAAACTGATCACAGTTGTCGAGCCGCATAGGATATGATTCCTGGGTGGTAACCTCCTGGTACTTTCCTGAGGAAGGCACTATGAGCTTGTCTGCTTAGCTTCCTTTCTCTGGTAAGCTTGTTCTGAAGCTTGGAGACTGGGATTGATTCCTCCTGCTTAAGGTTTTGATTAGGTTTTTGCTTAGATCTTTGCTTAGGGTTTTGTATAGAGTTTTGTTTAGAGATTTATTAGGAGATTATTTCAGGTTTGTTGGGGGCCTTGCCCAGGAGTAGTTTCTTGTTTTGTAGATGGAGGCCCTGCTCAGGGTTAGTCTCTTTGTGTTGTTTGACTTGTGTGATGTTATGTTGCATTAGACTTAGGTGTTCATCTGGATAGTTCTGAATAGGTGCATCTTAGAAGTAGACTTTGTGTGCATGAGAAGTTGAGGTGGCCCTCCTTCTGCTTGTTTGTTATTGCGTGGCTTTGCTTGTTGGTATTTGGTAGAGCTGAGCTCCCTTGCCTCTGTGGTTTGCGGCCTTTGCGCCTTGTTTGTTTAGTCGTTGCATTCATGCATAATCTCAGTTTTTCTTTACTTTGCAGTTTCTTGTTTGTAGTTCAGTTCTGTTGCCATGATCCCTTAGGAGCTCTGACTTCTCCGCTGCGGAGTTGTTATGATAGACATTAGGACGGTCAACCAGGTGTGGTAGCAGTAGGTAGATTCCCCTGTTTCTCAGCTATAGTTCTAGGGTTTCCCTTTCCCTTCTGTAGGAGCTTTTGAGTAGCTTGAACCGTAGTTAGCTGAACTACAGCTGCTCTGATTCTTCGTACCAGACGAAGATATGTAGGCATAGGATGCGATATCCTAGCGAGCACACTAACAACTAACCTTAGTTCTCTCGCGGCTGTGCGATCGAGACTTTCCCGCTAACGACTAATTGTTATCCCTTTCTCCTGCCCGAGTGCACTTGAGACCAGATCGTATTCGTAGGTTCCCGAGCCTTTAGGACCAGTTTGTTTTCTCACTGCTGTGTGAGAGCCCCTGTTTACCCGTAGTTAGTCGAACTACGTTTGCTCTGATCTTTCATACCAGATGGAAGTACGTAGGCACAGGACGCGATGTCCTGGCGAGCAACCTTTCCCCCGTTTAGACGTAGGAAGTCGAACTACGTTGACTCTGACTTTCCCATTGCACGAGGGAATACGTAGGCCCAGAACACCGTATGTTCTGTCGAGTCCTGTCCTTTTATTTTCTTTTCAGACCAGCCATTAGCGTAGATAGATAACGCACCCTTTTACCTATAAACACCAAGCGTGGATCCCATCGAGTACGATGGACGTGAGGGGTGCTAATACCTTCCCCTCGCGTAACCGACTCCCGAATCCAGGTTTTGGTTGCGATGACCATACCTTTTCCCGTCTTTGCGAGGTTTACTTCGAGCGTTTCCTTTCCCGTTCTGAGGGATAAATAACGCACGGTGGCGACTCTCCTGTCAAGCCGGCGCCGATTTTCGCAGTAGCGACAGCTGGCGACTCTGCTGGGGAAGTCATAGCATCTAGGGACTTTTCCCATCCCTTATGCTGGGACCGTTTCCCATCCCCTACGCGAGTCAATCCTAGCGCTTGGATGTTTATTCGTTGGGTGTTGTGCATATCGTGTTTTACTTTTTCTGCACTTTACTTTTCTGTACCTTTACCTTTCCGCATTTATTTTCCAGCATTATATTATTATGATTATTGCTGTGGGCAAAGGGAGGTTACTGTGAGTGAAAGCCGGACCTGGGCTTGAGTACACACCTAGATATAGTTGTGGAGAAGTAGTAGACGAACCTGTCTGCTGAGCAGGCACAGTTCCCTACGAAAATCTGCGCTCAGACGAGATTCTTGCAGAGGTGCTCCTTTCCGGTCCTGAGGATCTGAGGGGAGTCCAGACGTGAGGGTTGTCGACTCTGGGGACCGATCATTTGGAAGTCAGCTAAGTGAGGCCTCTTCATGACTTGATGATGCCACTCCTTCTGGGAATCGTATCATCGTTCATGAAAGTCTGTGACGCTGATGACCGCATAGGATGCCGTACCTTTGTCCGTGGATTAGGTCTATCCTACCTGTGAGAGGGACTGGGTTATTGCAGGAAAACTGGCCTCCAGAAACCATGATTCAGTACCTTTATCAGATGGTGTTCTTGATTCATCTCCAGGTGTGTTGTCTGGGTCAGATGGGTTTCTTATCTGAGGTTGAGGCTATTATCAGATGGTATTCTCGTCAGATACAGAGGTTCAGATGGTTTTCTTACCAGGGGATTGATATTTTGAGTATCAGATGATAGTTAGTGGCATGAGATTCTGGTGACCGTGTTGGTTTTCTGTTCTTGATCACAGAGATATTCCTCTTCAGGCTACAGCATAGCCCCTGTGTTCGCAAATTGCATTATTTATCATATTGCATCATTGCATTACCATCTGCATTCAACTAACGTGTGTGTATTGCATGTACATATTTTCCCTTCCAGTTCTGGTGTTTGTTCCTAGCAAGACATGGAAAACCTGAAGAGAGTATTGCCCTATAAGTTTCCGTCGCCGAATATCAGTCTATTGTTAGAGTTGATTGCTATTGCTAAGAAGAGGGGAATGGGTGACTTCAGAAAGAGATATGGGAGGATTCTGACATACGTTTATCAGCCATCTGCCTACGAGACCAGTGGCATCTATACTCTGTTACAGTTTTACGACGCGGAGCTCAGGTGTTTTGTATTTCCCGACTTCGTTTTGGCTCCTACCCTGGAGGAGTACTCTGCACTTCTGGATATACCGATCCGTGAGCAGATGCCTTTTTATCGTACGGACGCTGAGCCTAAGCTGGCTGAGCTTTCTGCCATCCTGTGCTTGAAAGAGTCTGAGCTGTCTGGGAAGATGATCAGAAGAGGAGATGTATGGGGATTTCCATTAGATGTCTTAGTGGAGAAGGCTCGAGAGTATGCCCAGAAGGGTAGCTGGGGTGTTTTTGACGTCATCCTTGCTGTATGTGTGTATGGCATCGTGTTGTTCCCAAACATTCCTGATTTTGTTGATTCAGATGCCTTCTATATTTTGGCTGCGGGAAACCCAGTTCCTACTTTGCTGGGAGATATCCACCATTCAACCCATTACCAAAATGAAAAGCGACGAGGAAGGAATGTGTCTTGCTGTGTGCCTCTCCTATGCAGGTGGTTCACCAGTCATATGCCTAAGTCAGGCCCGTTTGTCACATCTATCAATTCTCTAGGATGGCCCGAGCGCTTAATGGGATTAACTGCTGAGAACGTGGTATGGGTCAATAAAGAGGTATTTGGAGCTGAAGTCATACTCAAAGGCGAAGGATTCCCGAATGTTCCGTTAATAGGAAGGAAAGGTTGTGTCAACTATAACCCTTCCTTATTGATCAAGCAATTTGGGTATGTACCTCAAGGAGCGCCAAAGCCCGAGGAGATACAGGAATCTCTGTATCTCACCGGGGCAATAGGGAAAGAAATGCTGACCAAACTTGAGAAAGCCTGGAAAAACTTGCACAAGAGAGGGAAGCTTTCAGGTAGCAGAGGGGATACTCGAGGTCCTAGCCCATATGCAGAATGGATTCGTGAGCGAGCTGTGAAGTTCCTTATGCCGTATCCAGCGGTTCAGCCATTGCATCCTCCTCCGGTAGAGGAGCCTACCACTGTGGACATTCAGGTCTACAAGCAGCTGATGGCGGAGAAAGAAGAGCTAGCAAGGGCTAAAGAGGCTTTAGAGCAGGAGAATGCCCAGCTTCGGCATGAAAAGATTGAAACAGGATATGTTTCTAAGCAACAGGCTGAAACTCTGAAACATCTGAAGACTACGCTATTGGAATTAACTGAGACCAAGAAGCGTCTGGAGCTAGATGTAGACTCCGTTAGTAGTGTGTTGGCCACCAAGAAGCAAGAGTTGGAAAGGGCCTACACAAAGCTAGCCAAGTTCAGAGAACACTGGGATCTCACTATGACCAAGCGCAAGGAGCGGGAAGAAGAGCTGAAGACACAGATTGCTCAGTTAGAAGAACAGGTCAAAGTGAAGAATGAAGAGCTTGAAGAAGAAGCCTGTCGCCGATACGAGGCCGAGCGCAAGCTGACAGATGCCATGAAGAATTTGGAAGATCTCCAGCATAGAGCAGATGCCAAGAGACCCAAACCTGGGGGCGGTGCCAATGATAAGGCTTGGGAAGACTTTGTCAGAGACATCCAGGGGACGGTCAGGAAGAGGGATCGACTGATAGAAGGTTTGATTTATCAACCAGATCATGCAGAGACAAAGAAGATGGTCGAGGACTTCCGCAACCGTACCCGTATTTGATTTCTCTCTTGTATTCCATATGTTGAGATCACCACCAGGCATGTTGGCTGGGATCCTCCTTATCATATCAGCTGTATAGAGCATAGTTATGTAACTTCTTGACAAGACTATTATTCAAATCAATATATGAGGGTTTTTCCAAATATTGTCTTTATGGTTTATCTCGTCTTGCTACCACTGACACTGGAATTGGAGGGAAAATATCTCCAATGCACACATGCACGTTAGCATTTTTGTATTTCTGTTTGCATAAATCATACTGCATAGCATTTCTCTAGCAGGTCAGAGCACTTATCCAGCCTTTGTTTTCACCAGAAAGTGATTCTCGGGGAATTGTTTGAGGCAAGAGTGGAGTGTTGAAGACGACCAAGGGGCTGAAGCAGATTTGAGCAGAATCAAGCAGCATAGTCCGTTACAGGTAACTGGTAGCGATGTCTGAAGGCAATTTCCAGACTCCTAGCACCTTGGCAAGGTTTACTATGGCGTCCAACCATCAGTATGATTCTATGGAAGGCTTCCCGCAAGCGAACAATCTTACTGCAGACCAAGTCGTGCAGCCTACGGATGAGAACCGAGGCCGACATGAGCAGTTTCTCGCCCGAAATGAACGCTATCCTCCTGTTAACAATCAATGTGTTGCTTTCCCTGTGATGAATTACCGGAGAGATATTCCAATGACCGGGTTAGTAGATCCAAGAGCTCTTGACGATGGTAGAAGACTCCGAGTGTTGGAAGAGCAAATGAAAGCCTTGGAAGCGAAAGATGCCATTAACCTGGATGCTGTAGCCATGTGCTTGGTCCCTGACCTCGTGTTGCCGTACAAGTTCAAAGTGCCGGAATTTGAAAAGTACACGGGAGATAGCTGTCCAAAGCTGCATTTGATGATGTTCTGTCGAAGGATGACTTCGTTTGTGCGAAATGACCAACTAATGATCCATTGCTTCCAGTATAGCCTGACTGGGGCATCGTTGAGATGGTATGTGCAATTGGAAAGTAATCAGATTCGATCATGGGTAGATTTAGCCAGAGCTTTCATGAAGCAGTACGATTACAACTTGGATTTGACTCCTAGTCTCGTAGATCTGCAAGAATTGTCTCAAGCGGAGAATGAATCGTTCAGAGCGTATTTGCGAAGATGGAAGGAATTGGCTGCTAGTGTTCGACCACCGCTTCCGGAAAGAGAACTGGTTGACATCTTCTTGGGTACTTTGAAAGGCCATTATTTTGACAAGTTGTTCAGTTGCACAAACTTTGTGGGCCTGATGAGGCTGGGAGAGATTGTTGAGCGAGGACTCAGGAGTGGAAAGTTTCGAGATGTTCCTTACGTCCCAGTTGATAAGATTGAGTCAGTTGTCAGTTCTCAAGAAGAGTGGGAAGGAGATGACGCCACCTCAGAATCTCTAGCATCTCAGGATCAGTTTTCAGACACTTCAAGTCAACGATCATCCTACCGCCGATCGCGTCAGCATGCTCCACGAAGACCAAGGAAGCCTGAAAGGCAGTTTACTCAGCTACCGGTGTCGTACAGTCAGTTGTTGCCAGATCTGGTCAGAAGTGGATTGATAGTGCCGAAAGAGACTAAGCCGGTGATTCCACTGTATCCTCCGGGTTTTGACGCCAGCGCCCGCTGTGAGTACCATGTTGGGGCACAGGGGCATTCAACAAATGATTGTAAAGTGCTTAGAAGTCAGATTCAGGATCTGTTAGACTCTAGCCGTATTTGCATCACTCCTCAGGGTTTCATTCAGATTAATGATTTTCCATCCTCCAGTTGTGTGGGTTCGTCAGTTAACGTCATGGGAGACTCCACAGGAAGTGTGTGCTCTGAAGATTGTCAATCAGAAAGTTCAGTTGTATGGGAGAAATTTCTAGAGGTTTTCGCGTCGGATGCCGCATCTGTTTTCTCTGCTTAATCCGTTTAGCTTTTTGTGCATCAGTATTTGTCGACCACCACCAGGATTGTTGGCTGGGGTCGTTATATTCATACTCATTTGTGCTTACCTGCTGATTTTGTTGGTTGTACATGTGTGGGAGATGTTTGTCTGTGTGCTTATAGCTTGAGTTTCTCTTTGTGAATATGTGTTTGCTTTCTGCGCTGCATTATCATTTAGCAGGTATATCAGAACCGTGGGCCTTATTTCCTCATCATCCAGTTTGTTGCAGGAACTCCTGCAGAGATATGGAACAGAATCAGTTTGAATTGGTTGAAGTCCAAAGCCAGCTGGGGCAGATGACGAGAGACATGCAAGAGATGCGTCTGGAGCAGAAGATTCTCAAAGAGGAGAACAGTCAGCTGAAGACCCAAATGAGCTTGATCATGGAAGTAGTCAAGAATGTGCTTAGGAAAGAAGACGGTCAGCTATTTGAAGCCGCAATGAAGAAGCTCGCGCCACCCGTGCCTGTGGAACCTGAGCAGCAACAACAGAAGATACGTCCGGCTCAACGGAGGGTCCAGGAAGGGAAACCAAAGAGAATGTTTGAGGCACCACCTATGACATATGCTGAGCTCTTGCAGACCTTATTGAGGTTTAATCTGGTTGAGAAGAGAACGTTGGAACCACCAACGAGAGCGTTTCCTCAAGGGTACGATGCCAATAAGCAATGTGAATTTCATTCCGGGGCATTCGGACACGACATCGAGGGTTGTCATGCTTTTAAGCACAATGTTCAAGACCTGATTGACTCGCACGATATTGAATTCACGCTGAGCGGCGTAACTGTGCACATTGCTCCTGTCTCAGTCGATGCTAAAATGACAGATGTTTCTAAAGCTGCAGTGGGTCAGAAGCGTATCCTGGACTCCATGGTGTCAGAATCTCCAGGCCCACAATTGTTGCCTATTCCTGGGGCAGATCTGAGAAAGAAAATGGCTAAGCATAAGGAGAGCGTTAATCAACACATTGAAGATCAAGAAACCGATGTTGCATTTGATACGAAGGGTGTTCAAGGGTCAACCCGATACCCGCAGCAGCAGCCTCAGCAACAGAATAATTCGGGATATAAGAGATATCAGAATCGGGGCCCCCTGGCAAACCGTCATTTGGAAACTCCTCCTATGCCGTATGCACAGCTTCTGCAGACATTGCTTCAGCTCCAATTGGTTCATAAAAGGACAATGGCTCCCTTAACGGGACCACCACCACCGGGGTACGATGCCAACGCTACTTGTGAGTTCCATACCGGGGCACCAGGCCATACGGTTGAGAACTGTAAAGCATTTAAGCACAAAGTGCAGGATCTGCTTGATAGTGCAGCAATCAACTTCGGGCCGGGAGGTCCTAGAATCATCTGAATGAAGGAGGAAGGGGCTCTATAATTTGGCTGGGTCGTTGAAAGCAGATCAGGACAGCATCGAATTGCCTCTAATAAAGATAGCTGGTTCAGCAGCAGGGCAGATATGAAAGCCCGGTTCTCGGAAGCTAGCATATTTTCTTTGTTTTAGCTTGTCATTTCTTTACATTTGTAGTTGCTTTCCTGTTTGAATTTGTAATCTTGCTTGTAAAACTTGTTGTTTTCATTTCAATTGATGATAATGAAATAAATATGCATGGTTTTGATTAAATCCATTCGTGTTCACTAACTGTTTTGCAAATGTCCAACACTTGGTTAAGAAGAATTTGGGGAGGATGACGAAAATGACCGACATGCAACTACCGATATTGTATGCTTTTGAAATAGAACCTGCTGATGATGTACAGGCATTGTTTCAAATCCCTAAACACCGGAGACATAAGGAAGATAATCCCTTGTCAACCCCTTTGAGCCTTGTAGTAGGAGTTTCTTTTTGCAAATGAAGAACCCTCAATCTTAACCTGGGGCAGGGTAGGTGTTAGCTAATTCGACCAAGCGTCCAAATTGCAAAAGGAGTGTCCGTTCGAGAATCAATCACACCCCTAGAGGTCGTGCCTAAAAGACCACAATGGTTCAATCAAGAGTGTGACGGCCACATTGTTTCCCAAAGAGTCAGACAACCAATGTCACACGACTTGTTCGAAAAAAGAAGAATGAAAAAGAATCAAAAGCCCGCTAAGTCAAGAAAACTTCAAAACAAATGACTTAGGCAAAAATGAGGGCATCCCGCTGGACTTAAAAAAAATCAAAAGAAACTCAAAAGGAGTCAGTCCAGGCAAAAGTTAGGGATATGAAAAGAGAAAGATGAAAAGGATCAAAAGAAAAATCCTTGATGGAAATACGAGTCGTGTGATCTCAAATGTCAAAGATGAAAAGTGAGTGGCTGTCACTCCCTACAATCGTAGCTTCTCAAACTATCATTCCTATCTTTCATCCTCTGAGAGGTGAGCGCTAAGGTCGAATTAGCTGAACGTAGGATGGGAGAACATCAAGGAGAATGGGTGGGTTAAAATAAACTTCGAGCCTTTATCCTTTCCTTCAAAACCATGAACCTGACCATGTTACAACCTCCAAAAGTCCTAATTGAAGCAGGTTGTTTCGAAAGCATACTCCGGTAAAGGTCGCGTCGATTCTGACTCTTAAAAGGGTTCCTCTTACCATGTTGGTACGGATGTTGATAAATGTTTTATGCATCATATGCCATAAACTGTTTTTCCTTTTCCCAGTGAACAGATTGGATGTCAAAGCTGTCATATGTGTTGCATTAATACATCTTCTATGCAGAACAACTTGTTTTACTTGCAAGTAAGCGCTTGACAGCAGAAAAGCTTCCTACAGTGGAAAGTATGGTCAAGATAGAATGCAGAGCGCCCGAATGTTCCGAGAGCAGGGGCAAGCTATTATAGTAATCCCCAGTCAGGTCAGCTTTTCGAAATCAGTTATCCGGGGTAATCAGGTTGGAATTCAGGCGAATACGGCATAGCCAAGGGCACTACTCTGGATCAGATAATCGGGGCAAGGTCATTGCAGTCAGGGGCAGACCATCGGAAGCACGCAGAAGTTACTCGAGAAGCATTCAAGGTGAAGTATCTCTTGGAAGTTCAGAATGCTGGGGCATGTTATATCAGACCATCAGGGCTCAGATTTGCAGATTTCCTTTCAAGGACTATCCCCACAGAGATCCCGCAGGCCGGGGCATATCAGGAGCGAAAGAATTATTCTTCTCCGTATCAGCAGGGTCATTCAGAGTTATTCGAGCAGATGCAGTCGATTTTCGGGAGCGAGATGATTGCGGGAAGTCGTGTTACTATCCCTTGGCTCTTCACTAAAAGGCTGTGTATTCAGGAAGAATATTTTCCAGCGTCAATCGTACCTGACCCAGTAAGATAGTTTAAGAGCTCAAATCCATGTTTGCGGTTACTGTGAAGCCCATCCGTGTTGGCGCATCAATTTCCAGATCCGAGCTTCATCAGCGCGCAGGAGGACTCCCTCCATTGTCTCCAGCAAAGTCCAATTCACCGTTGGTACGGGTAAGTTATTCCCAGAGGAGTCCAATCATATTCAGCACGTCTGCTATTCCACAGCGGAGTTATATACCCCAGCAGGGTATTACTTCGTCGAGGTGTTCGGTTAAGTTCCCAATATCCCCAGCAGGGTTGATTTCACTCTCCCAGCATTTATTTTGCTAGGACGATTCAGTGATATCCGGGTTATCCCCAGCAGAGTTGGCCTCGCCTTCAGCATTTATTTCGATGAAGTGGTTCTGTACCCAGCTCTCTCCGGCAGCTCAAGCCTGCATTAGCATATTGCATGCATTTTGCATCATACTTGCATATCATGGTCAAAGTGCGTAGCATTTCTATCCAGAATGGAGCATTACGCTGTAGAAAGACTAAAGCATTTGCATAGGCATACGAAGCATAAGTCAGATTTTCTATCAGCCTTATATGGCGCGTGAATTACTCTGTGATCAGTTCAGAGACATTTATCCAGCAACAGTATTCAGACGATTCAGCGGATTATTTGTATCTCAGATCATACAACAATTATGCTTTGATCAAGCAGTCATCTGATGTCGACAAGCTTTTCTTCCCGTCAATTCATATTGGCGATGTGTTCCTCCAATGAATGGATTTCTCCGTCTATCATTAGACGTTTTGAGTACGAATGTGGTTTTCTTTCCGTCTATCCTTAGACGATGTGAAGTTGCGGGTGGTCGCAGTAAGGTTTCAAGAAGGGGTTTCCCCCCAGGATACGCTTTCCTTCCCGTCTATCAGTAGACGATGTGAAGTTTTGGTTACTGTCCAGCGGGTTTCTTGTTGCCAGATCATACATATGATGAGGTGTTTCCCCAGCGAGTCTTCTCCGGCTATCCTTGGTTGTTGAGGGGTTTCAAAATGATTTTGGATATTGGTTCTCTTTCTGGTTATTGGATATGATGACGTTTAAGAGGGACTTTTCTGACTGTCAATCCTTATTGATGTCGAAGCTCTTCGAAGAATGTTCAGTTTTCGTGATTGTCGATTCTTATTGACGACATGGTTCTTTAAAAGGTGGTTTTCTTCCCGTCGGTCCATACTGACGATGTGGCCCCTTTAAGGATATTGATCTTTCCATCAATTCCCGTAGACAGAAGGATTCTGAAATTCAAGGGATGGTGTTGAATTGCGTTATGGTGTCTTTCCGTCTACCCGTAGACGATGTGAGTATGGAGATTAAGAATTTCTTCCCGTCTGTCCTCAGACGAGGTGAGTATTGATTTGTTTTATCAACCAGGATGATCTCGTCTACCCTTAGACGATGTGTGTACGGAGATTAAGAATTTCTTCCCGTCTACCCTTAGACGATGTGAATTGTTTTGTTTCATCAATCAGGATGATCCCGTCTACCTTTAGACGATGTGAATTTGGAGAATTATTTCTTCCCGTTTATCAGTAGACGATGTGAATATGGAGATTATGGTGTCTTTCCGTCTATCTTTAGACGATGTGAGTATGGAGATTATGAATTTCTTCCCGTCTATCCTTAGACGATGTGAATTGATTTGTTCATCAATCAGGATGATCCCGTCTATCCTTAGACGATGTGAATACGGAGAATTATTTCTTCCCGTTTATCTTTAGACGATGTGAGTATGTAATCAGGACGATCCCGTCTACCCTTAGACGATGAGAATATTGATTTGTTCATCAATCAGGACGATCCCGTCTACCCTTAGACGATGAGAATATTGATTTGTTCATCAATCAGGATGATGCCGTCTACCCTTAGACGATGAGAATTGATTTGTCATTAATCAGGACGATCCCGTCTACCCTTAGACGATGAGAATATTGATTTGTTCATCAATCAGGATGATGCCGTCTACCCTTAGACGATGAGAATTGATTTGTCATTAATCAGGACGATCCCGTCTACCCTTAGCCGATGAGAATATTGATTTGTTCATCAATCAGGATGATGCCGTCTACCCTTAGACGATGAGAATTGATTTGTCATTAATCAGGATGATCCCGTCTATCCTTAGACGATGTGAATTGGGAGATTAATGTTGTTTTTCCGTCTATCATTAGACGAGGTGAGTATTCAATCAGGGTGTCTTCCCGTCCATCTTTGGGCGATGTGAGTATATTTCTCTTCCTGCCTATCAGTAGGCAACGTGAGAGGATCAGGTATTTTGTTGCAACCCTCAGGGTTTGTTATATGGGGTATCACAAGCAACGGGTATTCAAATCAGGAGTTCTTTATCAGATGATTAATCAGTTTGGTGCCGCAATAACTGGACTCGGTTTTCTGGACTTTATTCCCCAAGCAGTTTACAGTATATGCTCGCGGTTGGCAAATTTTCGGGTTTTATTTGTATTCAACCGTCTCGTACCTCTGAATGTTTGAAGGCTGAGCGCTCTTCAAACCCTTCAGGTCCAAGTCGCTTGAATAGGGGCAGCTGTTGCACCCTAAAATTTGACCAACCGATTCTCCTATCTGACTCATGATTAAATTTCATATTCGCAAATCAGACAGATGATTTTTGTGCAAACAGGGGATATCAGAGTTTACAGCTTGATTTTTGTCTATCAGATACGGCAGATCCAGTCCAGATCACCAGGGTTTTATTTTCAGGAAATTGTGCGCTCCTCGGTGATTTTTAGCTTGCACAGTGATTTTGAGGATATTCTGATGCCCGGGGATCTCTGTTCGATTCGATCTGGTCTCGTGCGTTCTTTTATGGGGGGTCATGCGCATTCATCTGCATTTTTAGGGTTTAATAGACTTTTGTGAATTTTTAATAGGCTTTACAGACTTTTCTGGAATTTAAATAAGGTTTTTGTATTTTTTAATAGTTTAATTCTCTTTTTAGGATTTTATAGATTTTAAATAGATTTTTAGAATAAATAAGATTTTAAATAGTTTTTAGAATAATAAAGAAAAAGGGGAATATAGTTTTTCTTTTATTACTAATAGATGTTAATAGTTTAGAATTTTTCTATAGATTTTAAAATAGGTTTAATTGTTTTTAAATCATTTTTAGAATTTTCTATAGATTTTAAAATAGGTTTAATTGTTTTTAGATAATATAGAAAATAATATAGTTTTTTCTTGTATTAATGATAGATTTTAATAGATATTAAATAATATTAGAATTTTAATAGAGAATTAGTAGAAGTTTAGAGTTAATTAGATCTTAACTAGATTTTTTAGATTTAATTAGGGTAATATAGAACTAATTAGACTCTTAATCACTTTTTTAGAGTTTAATTAGGTTAATTGTTTTTTTTAGATTTAATTAGGATAGATTAATTTTAGTTAGAATTAATTGTAGTATCATTAGTTTAGTTAATTAGGTTGATATAGAGTTAACTAGATTTTTTAGAGTTAATTAGGGTAATGAGCTAATTAGGTATTAATTGATTTTAATTAGATATAGTTAGGATTAATTGTTTTTTTATTATTATTCAGTTTTTTACAGGTTTTTGGTCATTTTTCGTTTTGGGCCTACACCCAAGTTCAGCTCAGAATGAGCCCAATTCAGCCCAGTTCGTCCAGCTTCTTTCCAGCAGAGTCCAGAGGTTTCCAGAAGATTCTAGCAAGTCTCAGTGCTTTAAATAGTAGCAGGCGCCACGTGTTAGAAAAAAGGAGGCCCCACGCGTTGCGCATTAATCACGCCACCACAACTCAGAGACGCTCCCAGACTCACACACGTGTCCCCCCAGCTGTCCCCCACTCCCTCTCTCTCTGCGCATGCGCGCCACTTGTCACCTCGCCATCATTCACCGGAGCTTCACCTGAAAACCCACCGGCGGCCATGCATCCGCCATAACCGCCCGCCGCCGGTCACCCCCAACGTCCTCCGGCCACCGTCTAACTCACCGGAATCTGCAAACATCCAAAAATCCCCAGAAACTCATCTTCTTCCTCCGATCTCTTCCGTCACCTTCATCATCTTCGCCGGAAACCTCAAGATTTTTCCAGAACGCCATCATCCTCGTCTCGAGTAATTTCCAGAACGCCATCATCCTCGTCCAAAGATTTTTCCAGAACGCCATCATCCTCGTCCAAAGGTCTTTCCAGAACGCTTGAATATTCATCATCTTCATAAAGAAATTCCTCAAACCTTCGAGCAACTTTTCCAGAATCCCCTCCAAGATTCATCATAGCGTCTACGTTCATCATCATCATTCAGAATCTCGTGGATCCATCAACGACTTTCAACAACTTGCATCTAAACCATCCCCAGATCTGTACAAGATTCACCAGCTCCAAAGATTTGTGAAATCTTCATCAAGGTCTCGTCGTTGTTCATCACTACGAAGTGTTCTTCGCGCCATCAAGCTTCAGCAAACATACATAGATCTTCAAAGATCCCTCGTTCTCCTCGCGTGAACCCAGGTTTGTCTTTTCTCTGTTGTATCTTCATTGCAATTGATGGATGTAGCTTCGATTAGGGTAACGGTTTGATTAGGGTTCGAGTTTGATTCGTGTTGGATATGAGAGAGTGGTGAGATTGTTGTGGCTGCTTGATTGTTTCGTTTGAGTGTGGAGAGCTTTGGCTAGTTGTCTGAGAGATTCAGAGAAGGATTTGGGGGAGACGGACGAAAACGGCTAGGGTAGAATGATGAACAGTAACCTGGGTTTGTGAGGAGGAAGATGGTTTTGTTTAGGGTTCGTTCAGATTAGGGTTCGGTTTGGGCTTGGGCCCAAATGTATTTTTCTGATGCATACCCCGTTTACTCGTCACCCCCCCCTTGCGTGAGAGACTGAGTGATTGGATATTGGGCCTTATGCCCAAATTGCTCTCAGCACCCCCCCTGGGCGTAGGCCCAGTGAAAATCAATTGGAAATTTGCTAGCGCTGCACCCCCCAGGTGTTTTTTTTTTTCTGCTTGCTGTGTTTGTTAGTTGTTTTTGGTAGCTGGGCCCTGCGCCCTAATGCTTTTCGCACCCCCCAATCAGGGCCCAATGTAGAAATAACTAGAATTCTTTGCTGTTTAAACCCCCTCCAGTATTATTTCAATTTTATTTTCTTTCAATTTCTTTTATTTTCTTTACATATTAAATAATCCATAATAAAATGAAAATAAGTGATTTTTTTAATTCTTCTTCTTTCTACCATTTCATCATAATCCCTAGAAAATTAAATAAAAATAAAAGTGTCATTTTATTTTTGTGTGCTATTTTTTTGTATATTTTCCATTTAATTGATTTCTTTTAATATTTTTAAATGCATGCATATCATTAGAAAATTCATGAAAAATAGTAGATTTAGTCAAATAATTCCGTTCTTTTTTCTGTAGACTCGTAGTTCAGTGTAGAATTTTATAGTACAAAAACATTAGCTTAATCATGCATTTTCATTTTAATTGCATTTTTTCACTGTTATTGATGTTGAATAAATTGGTTTGTGGATATGTCTGTGTTGCTGATTTTAGTTCTTTCATCTGGTGCTGAATTTTGTTCTGATTTTTCAGTATGTTATCCTAGAGCCATGTAGGTCTCCCATTAGATTTTTGTTAGATTTTGTAGGATGTTCTGAGGTGATTTGTCTGAGCCTGAAGATAGGAGAAGTCTTGATGACTTCTGACTTTGAAGTTCAACTGTGGTTGAACTTCAGAGATAGTCTCTTGTGGTTTGTTGGCCTGTGGGTTCTTCTCAAGGTGGGAGCTGATTGAGGTCCTGTTGGAGCTTGCAAGGATGCAGTGGATTGAGGCTTAGTCCAGGAGCTTGTTGTCTGTTTGTGAGGTTCGAGATCCTGAAGTTTGAAGGGAGTTTATGGTACTTTCCTGAGGAAGGCACTATGAATGACTTTCATTCTTTCTTCTCACCTCTTTCGTAAGTATCCAATGATGTTGGAGCCGACTTGTGAGTTTAATTTCTCCTGAGGAGGAATGTAAACTGATCACATGTTGTTGAGCCACATGGGATACGATTCCTAAGTGGAAGCCTCCTAGTACTTTCCTGAGGAAGGTCCTATGGGTCTATTCACTTAGTTCCACTAGTTTATCTAGGATTTCTTAAGTATCCAGTGATGTAGGAGCCAACTTGTGAGTTTAATTTCTCCTGAGGAGGAATGTAAACTGATCACAGTTGTTGAGCCACGTAGGATACGATTCCTAAGTGTCAGCCTCCTAGTACTTTCCTGAGGAGGGTCCTATGAGTCTGCTCACTTAGCCCCCTTAGTGCATATAGGTTTTCTCAAGTATCCAATGATGCCGGAGCCTTCATGTGAGTTTAATCTCTCCCGAGGAGGGATGTAAACTGATCACAGTTGTCGAGCCGCATAGGATATGATTCCTGGGTGGTAACCTCCTGGTACTTTCCTGAGGAAGGCACTATGAGCTTGTCTGCTTAGCTTCCTTTCTCTGGTAAGCTTGTTCTGAAGCTTGGAGACTGGGATTGATTCCTCCTGCTTAAGGTTTTGATTAGGTTTTTGCTTAGATCTTTGCTTAGGGTTTTGTATAGAGTTTTGTTTAGAGATTTATTAGGAGATTATTTCAGGTTTGTTGGGGGCCTTGCCCAGGAGTAGTTTCTTGTTTTGTAGATGGAGGCCCTGCTCAGGGTTAGTCTCTTTGTGTTGTTTGACTTGTGTGATGTTATGTTGCATTAGACTTAGGTGTTCATCTGGATAGTTCTGAATAGGTGCATCTTAGAAGTAGACTTTGTGTGCATGAGAAGTTGAGGTGGCCCTCCTTCTGCTTGTTTGTTATTGCGTGGCTTTGCTTGTTGGTATTTGGTAGAGCTGAGCTCCCTTGCCTCTGTGGTTTGCGGCCTTTGCGCCTTGTTTGTTTAGTCGTTGCATTCATGCATAATCTCAGTTTTTCTTTACTTTGCAGTTTCTTGTTTGTAGTTCAGTTCTGTTGCCATGATCCCTTAGGAGCTCTGACTTCTCCGCTGCGGAGTTGTTATGATAGACATTAGGACGGTCAACCAGGTGTGGTAGCAGTAGGTAGATTCCCCTGTTTCTCAGCTATAGTTCTAGGGTTTCCCTTTCCCTTCTGTAGGAGCTTTTGAGTAGCTTGAACCGTAGTTAGCTGAACTACAGCTGCTCTGATTCTTCGTACCAGACGAAGATATGTAGGCATAGGATGCGATATCCTAGCGAGCACACTAACAACTAACCTTAGTTCTCTCGCGGCTGTGCGATCGAGACTTTCCCGCTAACGACTAATTGTTATCCCTTTCTCCTGCCCGAGTGCACTTGAGACCAGATCGTATTCGTAGGTTCCCGAGCCTTTAGGACCAGTTTGTTTTCTCACTGCTGTGTGAGAGCCCCTGTTTACCCGTAGTTAGTCGAACTACGTTTGCTCTGATCTTTCATACCAGATGGAAGTACGTAGGCACAGGACGCGATGTCCTGGCGAGCAACCTTTCCCCCGTTTAGACGTAGGAAGTCGAACTACGTTGACTCTGACTTTCCCATTGCACGAGGGAATACGTAGGCCCAGAACACCGTATGTTCTGTCGAGTCCTGTCCTTTTATTTTCTTTTCAGACCAGCCATTAGCGTAGATAGATAACGCACCCTTTTACCTATAAACACCAAGCGTGGATCCCATCGAGTACGATGGACGTGAGGGGTGCTAATACCTTCCCCTCGCGTAACCGACTCCCGAATCCAGGTTTTGGTTGCGATGACCATACCTTTTCCCGTCTTTGCGAGGTTTACTTCGAGCGTTTCCTTTCCCGTTCTGAGGGATAAATAACGCACGGTGGCGACTCTCCTGTCAAGCCGGCGCCGATTTTCGCAGTAGCGACAGATGGAGAGAGGTAGCTGCTTGTGTTCAACCACCGCTCTTAGGCAGGGAATTGGTTGACATGTTCATAAAGTCTTTGCAAGAACCATACTTGGAAAAGATGATAGCCAATGGGACATCCAACTTCTCTGACTTGGTTTCAGTAGGAGAACGTATCGAGAGTCATCTCAAGAAGGGAAAGTTTCACGACTCCTCGAACATCTCAGCCAGTGAAAGTGAATCAGTTGTCAGCTCCAAAGAGGAAGAAAAGGATGAGATCAACACGATTTGGGACGCTCCCCATGCTCCATCCTCGGTGCCCTATCTTCAGTACCCAATCATCTCAACTGTTCAAAGCCAGCAATCCTATGGGTCTACCTGTGTGACTCCAATCTCTTCACAGGGTCAATATCCTCCTGTCAATAGACGTCCGCAACAACGACGTTACTATAATCAAAGACCAAAGAGACACTTTGATCCATTACCAATGCCATACAATCACGTGCTACCGCGTTTGATTAGTAGTGGACTGATAGTGCCAAAGAGCTTAGATCCTGTGATCCCACCTTATCCACCAGGCTTTGACACCAATGCACGATGCGGCTACCATGCTGATGCAATGGGGCATTCGACCGAAGATTGCAAACAGTTCAAGAATAAGGTTCAAGATCTGATTGAGTCCAAGCTAATCTTGTTCACACCTCAAGGACTTCATATCAACATCAAACCGTCATCTGGTCAAGTGAGTTCATCAGTCCATGGCATGGAAGAAACTGCAGAGAGTAGATATGAAGAAGGTTATCATACTGGTCTCGACGAGCAAGAAGGGTAGCCAAATTGTGGGGCAAGAGAGAAAAGCCCAGTTCCTCAATACTGGCAATTTTCCATATTGTTTTTTTTTGCATTTGTAGTTTCTATTTGTTATAATGCTACTTGCTTTTAGACATTGTTTCTTATTAATGGTATTGTTAATGTGATGATTATGCATGTTTTTGATCAAATCCATTCGTATTCACTCACATTTTCTCACTTATTGCAAAAATCACAAAAATATTTTCACTTCACTTCCTTTATTGCACTGCTGTTTAGCAAAGATTTGAGGGAGGATGACGAAAACGTGATACCCATAATTGTTGATCGTATGCTTTCGGATAAAATCTTGCCGATGATGTACAGGCATTATTTCAAATCCCCTAAACACCGAAGATATAAGGAGTTAATCCCTAGTCAACTACTTCGAGCTTAGAAGTAGGAGTTTCCTTCGGATTTCTAAACCCTTACACTTAACCTGGGGCATGGGTAGTGTTCAGTTAACCTGATTACGCACTCAAATCACGAGACAAAATTCAAGAGATGACGGTTATTCATCAAAGACCAATGATATGGCAGTCACAGTAAAAAAATATATAATAAAAGCCTGCTAAGTCGAACACCTCAAAGGGAGACTTAGGCAAAAATCAAGGCAATCCCGATGGATTGGAAAAACAAAATCAGTCCATGCAAAAATTAAGGATCAAAAGAAAAATCCTCAACAAAAACAAAATAAGATTCAGTGACCACCATGTCAAGAATCAAAAGGGTCACTGACATCCAAAAAAAACAAAATAAGGGTGACTGCTATTTCAAGCAGACCTTGAACCTTCAAGCTTACACCGTCAAGCTCTAAGTGCGTGTGTAGAATTAATTGAATGTAGGATTGGAGTTCATCATGAAGAAGGGGTGGGTTAAAATCAAATTTTGAGCCTTATATCCTTTGTTTCTATAACCGTGAACCAAACCACATTACAACCCTCGAAAGACCTAATTGAGGCGGAGTTTATTCTGAAAGCATACTACAACAAGGTTGCGTAAACTGACTCCTACATATTTGCTAATCATCTATATTGGTGTCATGTTCTTGCTATATCTTTCACAGTACCACGTTTGGACTAACGGTCCATCCGTCACACACTTTCACATCATTCTAATAAATGGTATTTTCAAAACTTGCATGACTGTCGCATTAAAATTACCATTTTGGATGAACAATTGCAATTGCAAATCAGTACTTGACATAATAGAAAATTACAAAGGGCAATCAAAGAGGAGCTTGAAAATTCAATGGTGTTGATCCGAATCAAGACTACCTCATAACTCTGTGAATCTGGGGCAAATCTTTTTGAGGTTCAAACAGGGGCATACTGCTGTAAGATCTAGACATTGGGGAAAATCATCTCAGACTATGTCGTGGTATAAACCTTTTAAGTAAGCATCCTTCAAAAACTGCAGACTAGGGCAGACTAATTAGATAGGGGCAGTTCCCTCCTTGCTTTCAAGTTGGTCAAACAGACCGTGCCAGAAGTTAGTAACTGTGAGTTCACAACAAGCGTCGAAAGCCTTGGGGCAGAGCAAAAGCCTAATCAACATGCATTGGTTAAATCGCTACGCTCACACGATCAACATGCTTTGGTTACGTCGCTACGCTCGACATTTGTAAGCTGTCATGGCACATTGGCTAGAAGTCAAAGTTCTCTCAGGAACGAGCTTGCAATTTTTGCAAAAGGATCAAATTTAGGGGCATCAAGAGCATCCACATATGTCTCTTGTCCATGGAATTATCAGATATCGAGTGTCGGGAAAATCAAATCATAACCACTAATAAAGTCCACTTCTGTTGGCATCCCATAAAAAAAAAAAACCAAAGGTCCAATCCTTTATTGGCAACTACATAAAAGTCCAACTCTGCTTGGCATCTCCTAAAAGTCCAACCCCGCTTGGCATCTCTTAAAAGTCCAACCTCGATTGGCATCTCCTAAAAGTCCACCTGACTGGCATCATCTCCTTAAAAGTCCAACCCGGTTGGCATCTCCCATAGTCCAACCCCGCTTGGCATCTCCCATAGTCCAACCCCGCTTGGCATCCCTTAAAAGTCCAACCCCGCTTGGCACCTCCAAAGTCCAATCCATATTGGCAACTACCCAAACGTCCACCCTTGTTGGCACCTTCATAAACCAATATCCCTGCCTGCATTCACATATGCATCGTATAATTGGCATATACCATAGGCATACATAGCATGATCATTTCCCTTTACCTTCAACCCCCGCGTTGATATTTTGTCTTTTCTTTTCTCGACCCCCGAGTCGATATTCTTTCCTTTTTCTCGACCCCCGAGTCGATATTTACCTTTCTTCAACCCCCGCGTTGATATTTTGTCTTTTCTTTTCTCGACCCCCGAGTCGATATTCTTTCCTTTTTCTCGACCCCCGAGTCGATATTTACCTTTCTTCAACCCCCGCGTTGATATGTCTTTTCTTTTCTCGACCCCCGAGTCGTTATTTTTCCTTTACCTTCGACCCCGAGTCGATATTTACCTTTCTTCAACCCCCGCGTTGATATGTCTTTTCTTTTCTCGACCCCCGAGTCGTTATTTTTCCTTTACCTTCGACCCCCGAGTCGATATTTACCTTTCTTCAACCCCCGCGTTGATATGTCTTTTCTGTTCTCGACCCCCGAGTCGATATTTACCTTTTTTCAACCCCCGAGTTGACATGTCTTTATTTTCTCGACCCCGAGTCGATATTTGCCTTTTCCCCTTCAACCATGCAGTTGATATTTTGATTTGTTCTCGACCCCCGAGTCGATATTTACCTTTCCTCGACCCCCAAGTCGATATTTGCCGTATACCCAGTAAATATTTTTCACCTTGTTTCACATAATACCAAAAGAGATCCTCATGGGAAACCAGAAATAAAGCCTTACCTTAATCCTGTTGCCCAGTTGCATCTTCATGCGCATTACATATCAATCATTTACATATGCACCTTGCATTCCCTAGTATAATTGCATTTTAGTTGCACATTTGCGCATCATAACGCATAGCATTTCTGTCCCCGCGACATAGCATAACGGGATCCATGATCAGTTTGCAAACATCTTGGCCAGTCCTTCATCATGGTCGGCAGTATTTCTCTGGAAAGAGTTCATACCCCACGTGCTCATGGAATTTTACTCCCCAGCAAGTCATTCTTCAACCATGCAGTTGATAATGATAATTCCCAGCAGCTGTTGCTCTTGTCTCTCCCCAAGCGGAGTTTATTTTAAAAGTTTCTTGAAGATCTTTTCCCCGCAGAGTTTGTACAACGTTGTTCCTTTAATAGGAATCTTGGCTCAACTATTCCTCATCAAAATTATGTTAGAGATACTGCTTTGGTATCATCGAAGAATCTTATTGGATAAGAGGCTGCTTCGACCACCCAAAGAATCTCATGTGTTCAGAGATAATGCTTTGGTATCATCGAAGACCTTGTTGGATAAGGGACTGCTTCGACCACCCAGAGAATATCAGGTTATCTCGTTCATATTTTGCATCCTGCCACCCTGTTATGGTAAATTTTATCTCTCTGCATTTTACTTGTCTGTCGGACAAATTTCGGGGTCTTCTTGTATCTAATTGACTTCCACCCTAAAATGAACGCCATGCAGCTGTTCATTCTCTCAGGTTCAAGGCAATTAGATAGGGGCATCTGTCATACCCCAAATTTGTCCTACCTTTTTTAAAAATTTTATTTACTGGACTTTATTTTTCAACTTGCATCGCTTGTACAGCGTGACTTATTTTTTCAGCAAATAATAAATATTTTCGCCTTTTTACACAATAAATTTGTGACACGTGACATTTTTTTTTTTTTGTATTTATTATTTTTTGTCATTTTACTTTTTAGATAATGTTAATATAATTAGAATAGAATTCTTTTTAATTAGAAATAGGTTTTTATTATTATTTTTATTAATTAAACTAGAATTTAATTTAAAATAATAGAGTTAGTTTTTAATTAATTAAAATTAGTTAGAATAGAAATAGGTATTAATTTAGTTTGTAAAAATAAATAAAAAGAAAAATAGAAAAGAAAGTGAAAACACGGTGAGGAGGGAGTTTGCAAGATTAGGGTTATGAAAGTTAGTATAAAAGTAAGGGCATGTCACTGTTCAAGGGGAACCCTACACTGTTCACTATCCCTAAGTTTGAAGGGTAACCCTAGCCCCCTTTCTAACCCTAATCGGTACTATTCACCAAAAACCCCCAAATCGGCCGCCGCCCCCGTTTCCTCTAAAAAAACCCTAGACCTTTTCTTCATCACCGTAAATCCACTACCATTTTTCCATCACCACCATCAAGTCGCTGTTCTTCTCCTTTGAATCCCTCACATTCATCTTCTTCGTTCACATAAAAATCCCAAGCCGCCGCAAGCTTCATCCCTCCGATTTCCATCTGCAAAACCCTTATTCTTCATTGTTCTCCATTAAACATCATGGCGCCGCCAACGGCAGTAGTTGATGGCGGAGGGGCTGCACCAGCACCGCAAGGGAGACAACAAGGCGGCGGTGGCTTTAGTTTCACCGGAATCCTTCATATGGTTGTTTTCTGTGGTTTCAGAATGCTCTCTCTCACAACGAACCATTTGTAACTTTACTGTTGAAGCCTGAGCATTACCGATGTTTCCATCCTCAGCCTCTGCAAGACCCTTTCTTTTATTTTTGTTCCTGGCATTCTGCTTCACCTCAAGAAGATTTCTTTTTGGAAGACACGTACTTGGAGCTTGTTTGTTTTCAGACAACGATGTATAATGATGTACCATCTCTTTCACCAAGGTGTTTTGATCATTGGTAATGCCATGTACTACGGAATGCCTGCTTCATCCAAGTGTCTTTACAGGCAAGGCCTACAGGTTTCCTTTTGAGTTTTCCTCGGTAGAATTAGTTTTTGAAGGAGACATACTTAGGGTTTGTTCAACATTACAACATGACTTGCAATTATTTTCTGCTGCCTACTTCTGGTGATACGCACTTGGGTGGTGATGATTTTGATAAGAGAGTTGTTGATTGGCTGGCTGGTGACTTTAAGAGAGATGAAGGTATAGACCTGTTGAAAGACAAACAAGCACTTCAGCGTCTTACCGAGACAGCGGAGAAGGCAAAAATGGAGCTTTCATCATTGACTCAAACTAGCAGCCTAAGCTCACGGATCCGTCGATGAATTGCAAACATCACCTTCGTAATTACCGTGGTAATGTAAATATAGTGGCCCTGTCTAGTTTTGTTTCTGTTTTGTGATGTTAATTTTCAGGTACTGTTGTAAGTGTCGTCATTGATAATAATATACGAGCAGCTTCAACAACAGCAAACTCGACACAGCCAAGGTCTTTACAGCAGAGGCGAAACGAAGCGACATCGATGCTCTAGATGAGGCTGCATCAACTTGAGTGTCTTAATGCTCAGCTTTGGTTTGAGTTTCTGATCAAAATACACCGTCTCGAACACCGAATGTCAGCTAATAGCAATGCGGTTTTCCGTTCACGCCAAGACCTTTTCACATCATGATTGGTTGGTGCTTCTACTTGATATTGTTTCGGTCTGATTTAATTTAGATATTATTCACACAATTGATGTTTTTGGCACTGTTGGATTGTTGTTTTATCTTATTTTGAAATCATTAAGGCACAATTAACTTGTCAGTTTGTTCTTGTTATAGCTTTGTATTGTTTCTTGAATATTGGACTGATGCAATGTGTTAAAAGATGCTGCTCAAGCTTGGTTTGAGCTATGGTGTTTCGATTTCGGTCATAATTATGTTGCTGCTTACTGCTTTTGCGGTGTGTGTTTGGAGATTCTATTTCATTTTTTTACCTCATTCAGTTTGATGAACACTGAACAAGTTTGTTTTTTTTAGACAATACTGCTGTTAAAATTTGTGACTCAGTTTCAAGAATGTTAAATGCGAACAACATTTCTTTTTGTTTATGATTCATGGCATGTAAGTGTTGATACTATTCTTTGACCTGCGTTTCTTGATATAATGATGTGAATATGGTGAATGTAATACATTGCCGCTGCTGCCATTCGAGTTTTGTAGCTGCACGTTTTCTATCGTTTTCAATTACTTCATTATTAAAACTAACATTGAAACTTAATGTTTGAGTCCTTTGTGCATATTACACTGTTGTCTGCAAGTTGTATCACCCCTGTGACAGGCTGCTGCTGCAACTTAATGATATTAGAGTCATCCGCTAGTTCTTGTTTCACGCAGCCATAATATATTTGACACCGGTCGACGGCTGGATTCTGGTCATAACAACATCCTTCTTCGACTTCACCGTAACGCCAACAACAACAGTATTAACGACAATAATGCTTTGGTTGAGATTTTGCAGCAACATCAAGTCGTCAAGCTCAGGTCACCAGTTTAAGTCAGTGTGTCCACGAAGCCGTTTTTTTCTTCTTCTATTTTTCTTTGGTGGATGCAGGTTATAGGTTTGAGATCCAGAAGTTGAATCCAACTCCATTCACCATAACACAACGAGCAACTCAATGGCTCAACTCGCTCCAAGTAACAACGTCGTAGCGGCAATGACGTAGCAGCTTCACTAATGTCACAATCCAGCAGCAATTGTGATCATTTGTGTTCAAGCCACTGAGTTTTAGTTCAATAACTCGGCATCCCGGCTGCAACTCGTGATGATGTCAACCATAACTCAACGGTTACGTATTCGTGTCGGTATTGCAACAGCTCAACATCAACACCAATAACGCGGTTCAACCATCCAAAGCTGGAAATAGAAGTAACTCTGGTGCGATCGTAATTCGAATCTCCAACTGGTTTGATTTGGTATGTGCTTTAGTTGGTCCGGGTTCAACAAATTCAGCGTCTCAAATTCGGCGTTGGTAATCTTCAAATCATTCCTTTTGTTTCTGTTATGCTCACTACTGTTATTTAAATTTAATTGGGGAATTGATTACATATATTGGTTGTTGTATGTATGTTACTGTGATTTCGACTTAATCATGATATGATTGCAATTATTTTGTTTACATTTCGTGATAAAACTTTGCTTCCACTTCCTGTCGGATTGGTTGTATGAGATAGATATTATCTAATTTTCCTTGACATTGTAGCTACTCTGTCTTCCAATTGTAATATGTTATCATTTTTTTTCCGGATCTGTTGCGATTTTGGTGAACCTCTGTTATGTTGTTGATTGTTAATGCTCGTAGCTATCTTTATCGGTTTGATTTCATGGCACTTATCGTTGTTTGTGATTCGATCCCATGGAACCTATTCCATTATGTGCATAGTCATTGTGTAGGCGGGTGGGTTTTATCCAAAATCGCTAAGTTGCAATTTTAATGTACTGTGAATTACACAAATTATGTTCCTGTTGCTGTCACTAAGTTTGTGTCATATTTCATGTTATCGACTCGGTTTCGTATGCTATGGTGAAATTATTTTACACTGCTATTGCTTTGTCATTTGGCACTCTGAAATAGGAGTTTGGGTATAATTCATCATCCGCTTTGGAGCGTCTGTTAGCTACTATTAACATTTTGAGTTGTTTGTTTTCTTGAGTAAAATATGCATAGCAAGTTTGTTAAGAATCAATATGCATGCTTCGGTTCTGGTTTGAGAGCGTTTCCGTTTTCGCAAGTTTTCATTTCATATTTTGTCAACTGATGTTACAACTTTAAATTGTTATGTTTCTGTGAATTCCATTTCATGATCCAATTTGACAAACTGGTATTATTTATTGTTTATTTTATGTTTCGGTCTTAATTCGATTGCATTATGCATCTGGTATATTATGAGTGTCAATTGCAAACTGTTTCAATCCTATTTCAATTACAGCTATCTAACTCTGTAAATAATTATTGCTTTCGCATTGTCGATGTCGAACTACTGCTTTTGTGTTTGGTTTGGTGTAAAGGTACGTTAATAATTTTAGTTAGATGTCAATTACAATTTAAATATTTATAATTTTAGTTAGATATTATTTAGTAAGATGTTATTAGTTGAGTAGGTAATTACAATTTTGGTTGATTATGTATTAGATTATTAAATAATTAATTGACTTATTTTTCTAGTTTTTTTTTTTAAAATGTTTCCTAAATTAACCTATCGAAAGTGGTGGGCTCTTGGGGTCTAGCATCCCTTGAGTCCTTGAACAACTGCTCTCGAGGCGCACACTTTGAGTTGTGGTTGTTCCGTCTTTCGATTTTCAAATTATTTTTTCACTCAATTTAAATTTTTTAAACAATTTTTATTAATTAGATATTTTAATAAGAAATTCAAATTATTCTTTCTTTTAAAAAATATAAATCTCAAAAGGATTACCAAATAAATATTTTAAACTTTTAGAAAACTATACTCTATTAGTTAAGTTAAAGTTTTTAAAGGTATTATATATATATTTTTCTCAAAACAATTAATTATAATTACTTTTTCTCAAAACTTTTTTACAATTGATTAATAATTTTATATATGAAAATTACAACTATTTTTTCTTAATTAAGTTAAACTACCTTTCTAAAAAGCAAATTTCAAACAATTGAATTCTTGGATCTCGCCTTCCTTGAATTTCCAAACTACTACTCTCGAGGCGTACGCTTTGAGTTGTGGTCGTTTCGTCGATTTATTTTTAATACTCAATTCTTTTCGAAACTTTTAAACAATTTTTAAAATAATTTCTCGATCACTATACACAACATTTTAAAGCTTAATCCTGGGCTTCCTTACAGTGACACCTATTTGATCAATTATTTCTAGTTGGTCACTTAGAAGACTAGCCCACTTTGCTAGTACACACGCTTAAAATTCAAAATTAAAACCTCGACTTATCTCGAGTATTTTTCTTCAATGAAGATATCAAACTCTTGAGGTCTAGCACTTCTTGGGTTCTCGAAGGATCGCTCTCAAGGTGTACACTTTGGGTTGTAACCTCATTTTAATCTTACATTTCCTAAAAATACCTAGCGCGCCTAGTCCGAGTACGCTAATCCATTCAAAATTACCTTTTCTAAATTAAATCACGAAAGAATCGAGTTCTTGGAGTCGCGCATTCCTTGAATTCGAGAATGATTATTATCAAGGTGTACACCTTGAATAGTATGTCATTCGAACTTTCGTTCCTAAAATACTTCCCCTAATTATGTGAACCAAATACTACATTGTCCATTCAAATACCATTTCATAATTAATGGAATGAAAAAGATGTCGTTAGGATCTAGCATTCCAACGATATCCCGACTAATTGATTACGAGGCCGACGTCTCGTTTATCGAGTAGTTGTCATTCCTCCTAAACATACAACCTTTATAACCTCGTTCCTCACCCTCGTACGATCGAGTATAAACCTTAATACGCGTCTAAACGACCGTCAAACACAGTTTTGGAAATTGAATGAAAAAGGTATCGTTGGAATCTAGCATTCCAGTAATATCCCGATTAATTGGTTGCGAGGCCGACGTCTCGTTTATCGATTAGTCGTCATTCCTCCTAAAGTTTTCAACCCATCTAACCTCGTTCCTCACTCACGTGTGATCGAGTCTAAATACTAGTATGTTTCTAAACCGTACATCAAATTCAAATCATTTTTCTTAATCAAATTACGAAAGAACTGAGTTCTTGGAGTCTCGCACTCCTTGAATTCTTGAATGACAACTATTGAGGCGTACGCCTTAGGTAGCGTGTCATTCGACCTTTCGTCTAAAACACGCGCCTTAACTATTTGGACAAGTATTCCTTGTCCATTCAAATATAATTTCCTAATTAATTGAATGAAAAAGGTGTCGTTGGGATCTAGCATTCCAACGATATCCCGACTAATTGGTTGCGAGACTGACGTCTCGTTTATCGAGTAGTCGTCATTCTCCCTCAAAATATCTAACCGACCTTATCTTCTTCGCCTCCGTGCAATCGAAACCCTAACTACCTATTCAACCTGACTCTCTCTTTCTCGCCCCCGTGCGATTGAACTATCCTCTAAACACTAAATTCCTCGCCCTCGTGCGATTTCCAACCAAAACACCTTTTGTCAAGAACATTGTTTAGTCCATTCTTTCGCGCATAACAAACTAGTGCTTCAGCCTCCCCTAGCGAGCAGACAAGCCAATGTTTAGCAGTTAGAATGTGACCTAAACTCTCGTTCGACTCAAACCTTTCCCAAAGAACATTGTTTAGTCCATTCTTCCGCGCATAACAAACGCGTGCTTCAGCCTCCCCTAGCGAGCAGACAAGCCAATGTTTAGCAGTTAGAATGCGACCTAAACACTCGTTCGTTCCCATACCAAACCTCCTTACCGTAGTTAGCCGAACTACGGCTGCTCTGATTCTTCATTCTCTTTTGAATGTAAGATACGTAGGCACAAGATTGCGATGATCTTGGCGAGCACAATCCCCTCCTTTTCCCGTAGTCCCCCGAACTACGAATGCTCTGATTTTCCACTTCTTATAAGTGAAGATACGTAGGCACAAGGGCCCCAATCCTTGGCGAGCACCCTATCCAAAAACCACCCATTTCCCCCAATAGGAGAAACCTTAGAAGAAAACAAACAAGCATAGTTAACTTTACTCTCGAATCGATCAAGAGGTTCCCGTTGAGTACAACGGACATGAGGGGTGCTAATACCTTCCCCTCATGTAATCGACTCCCGAACCTAGAATATTGGTTGCGATGACCATGTTCTTATCCCTTTAAAGGTTTTATCGATATTTTCCTATTCCATCCTTGGAATGAATAAAGTTCGGTGGCGACTCTGTTTCGAACAGTATTTTCCGCGGCCATCGCGAGGATCGTATTTTTCGAGGTACGACAGATGCATAAAGAGATTGAGGTTTATGTTGATGATATGATTGCCAAATCACAGACGGAGGAAGAATATTTGGTGAATCTGCTGAAATTATTCAAGAGGCTTAGGAAGTTCAGGCTGAGACTAAACCCTAACAAATGCACCTTCGAGGTGAGATCAGGTAAACTGCTGGGGTTTATCGTGAGTGAAAAGGGAATAGAGGTTGATCCTGCTAAAATAAAAGCCATACAAGAAATGCCGACGCCTAAAACAGAAAAAGAGGTGCGCGGGTTTTTAGGGAGGTTGAACTACATCGCTCGGTTCATATCTCACCTAACAGCTACGTGTGAGCCGTTATTCAAGCTGTTGAAAAAAGACCAGGCTGTAACATGGAATGAAAATTGTCAAAAGGCGTTCGATAAAATAAAACAGTATTTGCAGGAGCCTCCCATTTTGATACCTCCAGTGGCAGGGAGACCCTTGATTATGTATTTGACGGTTCTTGAGGGAAGTATGGGTTGTGTTCTCGGTCAACATGACGAGACAGGGCGTAAAGAGCATGCGATATACTACCTGAGTAAGAAGTTTACTGACTGTGAATCTCGATACTCAATGCTCGAAAAAACTTGTTGTGCGCTAGCCTGGGCTGCCAAGCGTTTGAGGCAGTACATGCTAAATCATACAACCATGCTCATCTCAAAGATGGATCCTATCAAATACGTATTTGAAAAGCAGGCACTATCTGGGAGAATTGCCCGTTGGCAGATGGTTTTGACCGAATACGACATCCAATATGTTTCACAGAAGGCTATAAAGGGGAGCGTGTTATCGGAGTATCTAGCTGAGCAGCCTATTGAGGACTACCAATCGATGAGGTTTGATTTTCCTGACGAGGATATCATGTACCTAAAGATGAAAGATTGTGAAGAACCGTTGCCGAATGAAGGACCAGAATTGGGGTCCAAGTGGCAGATGATATTCGACGGAGCTGTGAACTCCTATGGTAGCGGAATAGGGGCAATCATCACTACTCATCATGGGTCGCACATTCCATTTACTGCCCGATTGACCTTTTCGGTTACCAATAACGAAGCTGAATACGAAGCTTGCATCATGGGGCTTGAAGAAGCCATTGATTTGCGAATCAAAAATCTGGATGTATACGGAGACTCAACTCTGGTGGTGAATCAAATAAAAGGAGAATGGGGGACACGTCAGCCCAATTTGATACCGTACATGAATTATGCGAGGAGATTGTTGCCTTTCTTTGACAAGGTTGAATTGCATCATGTGCCGCGAGCAGAAAATCAGATGGCTGACGCCCTGGCCACATTGTCTTCCATGTACAAAGTCAACTTCTGGAATGAGGCTCCCAGGATTGTTATATCTCGACTTGACAGACCCGCATTCATATTTGCCATTGACGAAGCATCTGACGATAAGCCCTGGTACTTTGACATCCAGAATTTCCTGAAGAACAAGGAATATCCGGCTGGGGCATCCAGTCGCGATCATAAGACTCTCAGGAGATTGGCTGATAATTTCTATCTAAATCCGGACGGTGTCCTGTACAAAAGAAACCACGACTTGGTGCTGCTATGTTGTGTAGACGAGAAAGAGGCGAAGTTGCTCATGGAGGAAATACATGAGGGTACATTTGGTACACATGCTGGTGGGCATGCTATGACAAGAAAGCTGCTGCGGGCAGGTTATTACTGGCTAACTATGGAAACTGACTGTTTCAAGTTTGCGAAGAGGTGTCATAAGTGCCAGATCTATGCGGATAAGATCCATGTGCCTCCAAGTCCTCTGAACGTGATGTCGTCACCGTGGCCATTCTCGATGTGGGGAATTGGTATGATTGGAAAGATTGAGCCGACAGCATCTAATGGACACCGGTTCATTTTGGTAGCAATTGATTATTTTACCAAATGGGTGGAAGCGGCATCATATGCTAACGTGACCAAGCAGGTGGTAGCCAGGTTTATCAAACGAGATATCATTTGCAGATATGGAATCCCTGAGCGGATTATTACCGACAACGGTTTGAACTTAAATAACAAGATGATGAAGGAGCTGTGTCAGAATTTTAAGATTGAACATCACAACTCTTCTCCGTACCGACCCAAGATGAATGACACTGTTGAAGCAGCCAATAAGAATATAAAGAAGATCGTTCAAAAAATGGTGGTGACTTATAAGGACTGACATGAGATGCTACCTTTCGCTCTGCACGGTTATCATACGACGGTACACACATCAACCGGGGCAACCCCGTTCTCGTTGGTATACGGAATGGAAGCAGTGTTACCACTAGAAGTTGAGATTCCTTCCCTGAGGGTATTACGAGATGTCCAACTTAACGAGGCAGAATGGGTGAAAGACAGGTTGAACCAGCTAAGTTTAATGGATGAGAAAAGGCTAGCTTCTCTAGCATACGGTCGTTTGTACCAGAGCCGAATGAAGAAAGCGTATGATAAGAAGATACATCCTCGGAGCTTTCAGACGGGCGACCTTGTGCTGAAAAGGATTCTCCCGCCGCAGGCAGATCACAGGGGCAAATGGACCCTCAACTATGAAGGGCCATACGTTGTCAGAAAAGTCTTTTCATGAGGAGCTTTATTGATGTCCACCATGGACGGTGAAGACTTTACGTCGCCTGTGAATTCAGACGCAGTTAAAAAATACTTTGCTTGAAATTGACCCGCTGGACAAAAAAAAAGAGAGTCCAGGTAAAAATGGGGCATCCTGGCGAACCAAAAACAGAATAAAAGGTTCGGGCAAAAATTAGGGATAAAATTCAAAAGATGTACACCCGCGGAGTCGAAAACCTACACTGGGCGGCTTCGGCAAAAAAGGGTATCCCGGTGGACTGAAAACCCGCAAAGGGCGGTTCACGCAAAAGTTAGGGATTAAAAAAAAGCAAATGACTGCGGGCCGAATTTGATACTGCGTAGCTTGGTGGTCGGGAGAATAATTTGGGGATTCGATTATCAAATACAGTCTCTTCAGAAGTTTGAATACCGGGAAAGCGCCAGAGTCAGGCGAGTCATAGGAGGATCAACTCATGATGTTTGTCTACATCACGTTGCCGACATATGTGCAAATTTGATTTGTCACTGTATTCATGCTTCCTGTGCATACTTGTATAATTGTTGTGCGTGACTTCCTCTTTTCAGGAGTTACATCTAGTGTACAAAACTCCGCCCATTCAGGGGCCCAATCAATAAAACATGTTATTCAGTATTTGATGCTTGTTCTTTACTGTTTTGTATGTGAAAAACGCCAATGTTTTGATAAAACTAGCAGTTGCATAACGTTGCTGGCCCTTGCCAATAATTGCTAAAACTTCGAATTGACTGAAAATGATGTCACTAACGCTAACCTGAATAGATTTTGTTGTATAGGCTTGTCTTGTCTTGTTTGTGGTGTTGCAGGGTTCTTGCCCATATGAAGTGAACAATCAGAAGATTGCAGTCCCAACCAGAGGCTCGTGATGAAAAGACTTGATCATTATGCGAAGTGAATCCCCATGCAGGTCGCGCTTCATTCCCGAAGCTGAGATAATAATGTTCCTTACTGAAGAAGGATCAAATTCCCCAGCTAGTCGCAGCTTATCCGAAGGACATTCTCCAGCAGGGTCGTTTACCCTCAGCAGAATTTGGTGATTCCAAGATTGTAGGGTGTAGTCTGACAGTGTGGTGTCCCTCAAAAGGATTCCCTATCCCGAGCAGAGTTGTTTAGCCTTAGTAGACTAATATTTCCAAACTTGTGAGCTGTACCCAGAAAGTCTACTCTCCCCAGCAGAGATTCCCTTCCTAGTAGGGTCATTTATTCTCCCCAACGGAGTTAGTTTATTTTCCCCAAGAGAGTCGTTTCGTCCCCAGCGGAGTTCTCTCTTTTCAGCAAGTGTTTTCTTTCCTCCCAGTGGAAATCGAAGGATAAAACTCTCCCCGACAGAGTTGGTTGTGTGTCCTGGCATTTATTTTGCCGGAATACTTTATGATACCCGTTCACTCCCCAGCAGGGTGATATTTGTCCTCGACGGCCAAGATTGATGAAGCAAGCTTGTTAGAGCTATCCCAGCAGTTCGAGCCTGCATTTGCATCGGCATATAGTGTCATATTTGCATCTACCAAACAAGAAAACGCGTAGCATTTCCATATTGCATGGAGCATTACGCCATTATCAAACATACGCATTTTGAAACATAGATCAGGTTGGTTGATTTTTGCTTTCAGGTGTGGTTCTCAATAGGAGTATGGAGCTCTAAAAGCTCAGATATTACCAGACAATCGAGGTCTCACCGGGAGACGTGTGATGACATAGTTCAGTTTATTATTTTCCCCATAGAGTTGCCAATTGAAGTGGTATTGTATTCGGCCAGCGAAATGTTTTCTTCAAGATTTGTTGTTGCGGCAGCGTTTCAGGTTTTCATAAAATCAAAGTTCAGAGTAGCCACTTGTTATCAAGACGAATGTTTGACAGTTGTTTTCGGAATATCCCTAGTGGAGTTAGTTACTGCAGCGAATAGGCAAAGAAGCTATGTCCGAGAATATTTTCCTGTGATATAGGCAGAAGTATGTTCCCGTATTGATAGGCGGAAGAAGATTTTTCCTGTGACGTAGGCAGAAGCGTATTCCTGTATTGGATAGGCAGATGAAGAATATTTTCCTGTGATGTAGGAAGAAGTGTATTCCCGTATTTGATAGACGGATGAAGATTTTTCCTGTAATATAGGCAGAAGTATGTTCCCGTATTGGATAGGCGGATGAAGAAATTTTCCTGTGATGTAGGCAGAAGTGTATTCCCGTATTGGATAGGCGGATGAAGATTTTTCCTGTGATGTAGGCAGAAGTGTATTCTCGTATTGGATAGGCGGACGAAGGTTTCATGAAATTTATACAGATGTATTTTCCCATATTAGATAGCCCGAAGTGTATTCCCGCATTAGATAGGCGGATGAAGAGTTTGTGTGATATAAACAAAAGGATATTCCCGTATTGGATAGGCGGACGAAGTGTTACTAGACCAACGCATATATCCCGTGAGAGATAGGCGGATGAACTTTCCTGTAGCTAGACGGATGGTTTCCCCGTAGGGAACATAGTATGTGTCCCATGACAAGACAAAATCATGTTCTTATATTCGAAAAAAGTATTCTCCCAGTGAAGTCATTAAGTTTATTCTAATATTGACAAAATAGTGTTGAAATCAGATCTGTGGATATTGTTCCCCAAGTAGTGGCGCAATTTATTTCTGCGGTTGGTAAATTTCAGGGTATCTTTGGTATTCAACCGTCTCGTACCTCAAATGTTTGAAGGTCGTCCGCCCTTCACCCAGTCGGGTCCAAGCCGCTTGAATAGGGGCAACTGTTGCACCCTAAAATTTGACCAACTTATTTTACTTGATTTATGTTTCAATTGCATTGTCATTTGCATAGTAGATAGTGTACATAGTTCAATCATTTGCATAGCATAGCATAATCAAGTCATCCAACAAGGGGTCAAGTGCCATTATTCTTTAAAGAGGCACATCAAAAGGGGTTTTATTCAAGCCCAAGTCTATTCAAGTCACCAGGAAAGGAATTGAAGTTTTGAGAAGTTAGAAGGTCAAGCAGTGGATCTCTCTCCTATCTGGGGTGTGTTTGAGGGTCATCAATGAGATATGAGCTATGAACTGAGGGTATGGAATGTGTTCTATCATCATGGAGGGCCTAGAGGGTCATTTTGAAGATGAAGCAAGTCATTGGTTTGATTGCAAAAGTTACAGTGGAATGCAGTCAACTAGGGTTTCATCTGGGTCAACCCTAGGTCAACTGAGTGATTGAAGAGCAGCAAGGCTTAGTTGAAGGATATGGGATTCATGAATGGATATGTGTATACAAGTGTGGTGTTGTGACAAGGATAAAGCAAAAGGAATCAAGAAGAAGAGGAGTTACTAAATTAGGGTTTCAGTGTAAAAAACCCTAATTTAGGCTTAACTTCCAAGCCAGATAAGTCAAAATGCAAGCTTCAAATAAATTCTTTGTCACCATGAAACTTGTAGAGCATCTCAATAGCTTTAATTTGAGTACTAGAAGTTTTCAAGAAGATTTGTAGAACTCAAGTTATGGTTCTTGCAAGTTATGGGTCCTCAGAGGACATTGAAATTTATCTATGAAAGTCACTTGACTTCCAAGCAACTTTTGCCCATCAAGGATTTTTCAAATGGATTCTTGGACAACATAAGCGTTGTAGATCTTGATTGTAGATTTAATTTGAGTACTAGAAGTTCTCAAGAGGAGTTGTAGAACTCAAGTTATGGTCTTGGCAACTCAGGGGTATTTTGGGAAAGTTGAATTATAAGTCATTTTTCAACATGGACCCAAATCTCCATCTTCCACTCTTCAAATGAAATTTTGCCCAACATGAGATGTGTTCCAAATGGCATTTTTAGGCTAGAAAAGAAGTCATGGTGAGCTAGAATGGCTTGTATCACAAAATGCCCCAAAATGGCTTGAATATGGAAGAATTTCAAATGGAGTCATGGAGGGAAAATGCAATTTTCAAGTTATGAGTCCAAAATGCATCATCCAAATACTTAAATTGACTGGAAAACATCTTTTAGAGACAATGACATTAACACTTTTTTGATTAGAGGTCAGAATCATGGACTTGCTTTGTAACCCTCTTATTGAAATCCAAGTTACACAACCAAAATCCAACACAAGCTGGTTCAAGCCAAACTACCTATCAAAACATATCCACAATGATGCATATGGTTGATTAGCACCTTTGGAAGCTGACTGAAACAAGTGAAACGCGACTGTACCATTGGATTTTTCACTTTCATGACAGAAAAATGGATCTCCTGATTTGGGCCTTTAGAATGGATCAAAAGCCCATCAATGTGTTCTATAAATGGTTTAGAATGAGTTCAGATGAAAGAGGTTGGAGATTGGAGGCTGAGTAACGGTTTTGCAACTGAATTTTGGAGGTGAAGAACTCAGAATTGGTTTCAAGGTTGCAAGGAGTTTCAAGCCCAATTGAAGTGTGGAATAGCTTCTCCTAGCTTCATTGAAGGTGTTTGGATCATTGTGGAGGTTGAATTGATCAAGAATAACTCGTGGTGATCTTCTGAAACCAGGTTTGTAACTTCCTTCATTGTGCTCGATCCATGTAGTTCTAGATAGAAATTAACTTGTGGTTAGGATGCTTGCAACTGGTAGATGATTTCTAGGTCAAAAGATTAGAGAATTGAGTTGATTGATGATGATGGATACTTTTTGTTGAGCCTGTTTTCTCTTATTTCTTGAGGTGTTAATCGTGTTTGAGCATTGGAGAATGATCCCTGATAGTTGAGGTTTAGTTTAGTGCATTCAATTTCAAGAATCATGAGGATCAAGATTGGTGCCTCTTTTGAGAATCTCTTCGTGTTTGGATTTTGAGTGAGAATTAGAGGATTCTAGTGGTAGATTCGGATTCAAGATGGAATTTGGAGTTGGAATAGGATTTTATTGGCTATTGATGATGATCTGTGTGGAGGTGTTCACCGGAGAAGACGGTGGTTTCCACCGTGAACCACCGTCTGGTAATATTTTATGTTCGCCTGAGCTGATGAAGAAGATAACTCATGGACCATTGGATTAGACTTGGACCATTGACTCAGATGATGAATGGAGGGCCACGATTGCACAAGAAAGTCTGAAGAGAGAATTCTGAGTAAAACGCAGCGTTTCATTAAACGCTTGGTTTTGGGCTTAAGCCTCAGTGTGCTATTCACACCCCCATCCTGGCCCAACTTTGAATTTGAACTGATTTGGGTTACTATTTGCCACACGTTTTTTTTTCTTTTTCTTCATATTTTCATTATTTTCATCATATTATTTTTGATTCTTTGAAAATTCATATAAAATAGAAAAATAATCATTTTAATGTGGGGATTTTTGCTACATTTCAATAACTGTGTGAAGAAAATTATAAGAAAATAAAAATATTATTTTAGGTCTTTTTCCATTTATGGTGATTTTTACATTTAATTGCATTTTATTTTCATTTTGTTTGCATATATCATTTTGTGAATTTTGTTTGGTCCTTTAAATTCATATTTTGATTCCCTTCTTTTTGTACTAGCTAGATTAGAGCATTAAGTTCCCCTTGGATTTATTTCATATTTTTTTAGATTAATTTTGATTAGTTTTGAGTAGAGAACATTAGGTTAGTACAACTAGGGTTTAAATTCAACATAGGTGCCTTCTAGCATTTTATTTTGGGGTGTGGGTTTGGTTTGGGCTTGTGGAAGCATGAAGAAGCAATGGAGAAGGTTGAATACAAAGATCAAGGGTGATGCATGAGGATTGCTTGGATTGAAGATGCTGATTGAAGACTTAGGAGAAATAGGATAAAATAAGAAGAGCTTAGAATAGACAAATTCTTCTGTCAAACATAGAGTGCATTGTTTGCCTCTATCCTATCCAATGACATAAAGTCCTCCTTGGGAAGCTCCATCTCTCCTTAGGAGGGATGAGTGGTATGCCCAAGTGAGTAGAGCTTTGAGGATACCTTTCATTTGCAATGTTAAAATCTTAGTGATTTCCTTGGGTTGTCATTGAGTTTCTTAACATTATAACCTGATCTTGTTGAATGATTCTCCTTTGGAAGTGCTTGTAGGAGCTTGGTAAAGAGAAAGTTGAAGCTTATTGAGGTATAAGTTTGAGCTTGTTGAAGCTGGTCTCTTGTTGAAGCTAGGGTTTTGCTGCTTGTTGAAGTTGGAGTCAAGAGCTTGTTGAAGTTGGTTAATGGTTAGGGTTTGAGCTTGCTTAAGCTGAGAGCTTGTTGAAGTTGGTGTCTATTGAAGATTGAAAGTTTAATGAATCTTGAGGGGATAAGAGCATTCATGAAGTGGAAGCTGGTACCTGTCAAAGCTAGATACTTGTTGAAGGCTAAGGTTTTACTGGTTGGAACTCAGTGCTTGTTGAAGCTGGAGATCATTGGAAGAGAAGAGCTTAGCTGGAGCTTAGATATCATAGAATCTTGCCTCAAGTGGTAGTTGTTAACTTTTTGCTGTGTATCAACTGTAGCTGCCAGAGCTGGTGCTGTTAGGACTGCTGCTGTAGGAGCTGTTGAGCTGTCAGAACCGGTTTTGGGGTTTTATTTTCTTTGTTGTATTGTTAATCTTCCCCTTAGGTTTGAAGTGAAGATGTTTCACTTTGCCTATTGTTTCTTGCTGCATCTCATGCATTTTACTGCTTTACTGTATGTATATGTTTCTTTTGTCGTGTATCCCCTAGGATCTCTGTTTCTCTCTGCGCAAGAGAGAAATATGATAGACATTAGGTTGTAATCCATGCATGACAACATTAGGGTAGTTTTGATTCCCTTTTCAACCATAGGCTTTTTAAAGCTTCTTTCTCTCCTCATCTTAGAACCATTCAAAAACACAGTAATAAGGTTAATCGATGTCGTACGTTACGAGCCTTAAGCTATTTGAGAAAAGGTTGCTGGAGGGTCACTCTTCAGTAATCTGATTGCTTAGTGTGTTACCCTTAGGGTGACATACGACGTAGTCACTCTCAAATCATAGTCTCTAGTGCGTCAGAGATTGCAAACACACTAAAAAAACACTTCTTGCGTAAAAGACTGTAAACCAATCAAAGAGTCATTTTTGTCCGCTTGGACCCGTAATCAGGAGAAAACCTTTTTCAGAAGGATAAAAGACAAACAGACAGGCTTGTGTCTTCCGTGGCCCGAACTACGTTTTCTATGATCTTTCATGCTGTATGAAAGTACATAGGCATAGGATGCGATATCCTAGCGAGCAACCTTCCCCTCCTTTCCCGTAGGTAGACGAACTACGCTGACTCTGATTTCTCGTTCCAGACGGGAATACGTAGGCATAAAGTGCGATACTTTGCCGAGTCATTTTATTTTCTTTTTAACCCAGACCTTTAGTATAGATAGAATAACAATCCGTACCAGAAAACAAGCGTGGATCCCGTCGAGTACGACGGACGTGAGGGGTGCTAATACCTTCCCCTTGCGTAACCGACTCCCGAATCCAGGATTTGGTTGCGATGACCATTCCTTTCCCGTCTTTGCGGTAGGTTTACGCCGAGCGTTTCCTTTCCCTCCTTTGGGATAAATAACGCACGGTGGCGACTCTTCTGTTCAGCCGGCGCCGATTTTCGCAGTAGCGACACTGGGGTCAGGATTCCTCCCAAATTCAAGGTGCCCAATTTTGATAAGTAGAAAGGGACGACTTGTCCAAGAATGCATATTCGGGCGTATTTCAGGAAGATGTCTGCCTATTCCAATGATGAAAAGCTGCTAATGCATTTTTTCCAAGATAGTCTGGCAGGGGCGTCTTTGGCACGGTATATGGGACTCGAGAGAACTCATATCCGCAACTGGAAAGAATTGGCCGAGGCTTTTGTGCGTCACTATCAGTATAATAGTGATCTGGCACCAAACAGGGTACAATTGCAGAGTTTGTCGCAGAAAAATACTGAGAGTTTCAAGGAATACGCCCAAAGGTGGCGGGATTTAGCTGCAAGAGTGCAACCCCCTATGGTTGAAAGGGAATTGATCGACCTGTTCATGGCTTCGCTGCCTGGTGTGTACTTTGAGAAGTTGATAGGCTGCATGCCTGCAGGGTTTTCTAATCTGGTAATAGCTGGTGAGAGAATTGAAAGTGGAATCAAGTCTGGTAAGATTCCGAATGGTGGTGGATCCTCTTCGGGAGGAACAAATAAGTCGTATTCTGCAAACCCCAAGAGAAGGGAGGAGGATGCAAATGCTATTGCTCACAAGGGTAAAGGTAGAGCTAGGTCCTGTTATCCTCAACAAGTCGCTACAGTAGATATCCCGACTGCAGCTCAGCAGCAAGTCAATGTTCCACGACCTTATGCTGCCAGACGCAGAATGGTTGATAGGCAGTTCGCGAATCCGCAAATGTCGTACTCTCAGTTGTTACAACATTTGCTGCAGTTACAATTGGTTCAGAAGAGGACTATGACTCATCTCACTGGTCTGCCACCTGCTGGGTACGATGCAAATTCTCATTGATTTTCACTCAGGTGCTCCGGGGCACGATATTGACCACTGCAAAGCTTTCAAGCATAAAGTACAGGACTTGCTTGATTCCAAAGCTATCAATTTCACCAACGATGGACCGAATGTGACTCAAAACCCGATGCCGAATCATGGGGTGGCAGGAGCCAATGTTGTTATTGAAGGAGAAATATTAAATCTGATAACTAATGTTGGGGATTTGAAGACTCCGCTGGGGTTTGTGAAGGCTAGGCTGCTGAAGAAATGGGTGTTTCCTGGTTGTTCTGCTGACTGCTCAGAATGTGAAGTGCAACCTGAGAGTTGTGATCTTTTGAAAAAAGGTATTCAGAGAATGATTGATGAAGGCTATTTGCAATTTGATAAATTTGTCAAAGAAGACGATGATAAAGTGAGTAATGATGGAAGCGAAGTTGCTACGATATCCATTCCATACCGGACAATCAATATTTCAGCGCCTGCTAGGCCAGCTCCGATTATCATTATTGTACCTGGACTTGTGCCATACGAGAGCACTAGAGCTATCCCATGGAATTATGGGGGAGAGGTGTTCTGTAATGGGCAAAATCAGGAATGGACAACATCTACAGAGGGAAGTTCGTCGATTGAGAATATAGTTGGGGCTGGAGGTATCACCAGAAGTGGTAGGGTCTTTTCACCACCAGAGGTTAATGTTGATAAGAATGACAAAGGTAAGCGTAAGGCCGTGATTGAAGATAATGTCCAACCACAAGTCGGTGTTGATGATCTTTCGAAGGATACAGAGGAATTTATGAGGCTCATTCGAAAAAGTGACTACAAGATTGTGGATCACTTAAATCAGACTCCTTCGAAGATTTCTATCCTGTCATTGTTGTTAAGTTCGGAGGTGCACCACAATGCATTATTGAAAATCTTGAATGCAACATACGTACCCTAGGAGATTTCTGTCAATCAATTGGAGGGGGTAGTAGCTCATGTGAACGCCGGTAATGGTCTTGGTTTTACTGATCTGGATCTGACTCCTGCCCGGAGAAACCATAACCATGCTTTGCAGATATCTTTGGAATGTAGAGGTTCTCTGATGTCGCATGTCCTGGTTGACACATGATCATCCCTTAATGTGCTTCCCAATAAGGCATTAATGAAGTTGGATATTCAAGGTTTGATATGCACGCCAAGTGATTTGGTCGTGAGGGCTTTCGATGGATCTAAGAGATCAGTATTTGGAGAGATCACGTTGCCTATTCAGATAGGACCAGAGATCTTTGATGCAACTTTCTACATTATGGATATCCAGCCAACATGCAGTTGTTTGCTTGGCCGACCTTGGATACACGCTGCAGGGGCAGTCACCTCAACATTGCATCAAAAGTTAAAGTATATGGTGGAAGGGAAGATAGTCACGGTATGCGGTAAAAAGGATATTATGGTTAGCCATTTGTCATCCTTCAAGTACGTGGAAGTGGATGAGGAGATCCACGAAACACTCTGCCAGGCGTTCGAAACAGTTCAAATTCAGGGGAAGTCTCCCGCAGAAGCCAAGGGCCCAGAGGTTTTGATGTCATCACTCAAGGAAGCTCGTGCTATCGTAGAATCTGGCTCGTCTCAGAAGTGGGGCCAAGTTCTTAATGTTCCCGTCAAGTAGGACAAGTTCGGCCTGGGATACAAACCCTTCAGTTCTTCTCAGAGCATTCCGAAGTACAGGGGACCCGTGCAGTTCACCAGCAGTGGTGTGATATTTGACAGGATTAATGCCGTTGGAGATGATGAAGGTGACAGTGACTGCGATTTGGATGCTTGGATTCGTCCGTGTACTCCTGGCCAGAAGCTGTGCAATTGGACTACCAAAGAATTCATTCATGTTACTACTGCAGAGTAATGTTCATTGTTTTGATTATGTTCAGTCCTATGTTCTTCCCAAGACGTAGTGACCCATTTGTGGGGCCCTCTTGTTATTTTCACTTTATCATTAAATAAAGGACGTTTTCGCATTCAAGTTTTGTGATCCCTGTTTTTCTTGTTTTTGTTTTGCATTTATATTAAACAGAAAAATGGCAATGTGTTTTGTTTGTTGCATCGCATAATAAACATAAACATCCTCATGCAGGTCTTTTCTACCAGATGCCATCGATTCAGGTTCAGCTATGACTTCGTATGACTTTGATAATCCCATTTATCAAGCTGAAGAAGAGACTGGCGAAGACTGTGAACTACCCGAAGAGTTAGCTAGGCTTCTCAAGCAAGAGGAAAGGGTCATTGTGCCTCATCAGGAGGATATTGAGATTATCAATTTGGGCACCGAAAATGATAAGAAAGAGGTTAAAGTGGGGGCTGCATTGGAAGACATTGTCAAGAGAAGATTGGTTGAAATGCTCCGTGAGTATAAAGATATCTTCGCTTGGTCTTACCAAGACATGCCTGGGCTGGATACAGATATCGTGGTACACTGGTTACCTCTCAGAGAAGAATGCTTGCCAGTCAAGCAAAAGTTGAGATGGACAAGGCCCGACATGGCAGTCAAGATTAAAGAAGAGGTTCATAAGCAGTTGAATGTTGGGTTTCTTGCTGTCACGAATTACCCTCCGTGGGTCGCTAATATTGTTCATGTTCCTAAGAAAGATGGAAAGGTCAGGATGTGCATTTATTATCGAGATCTGAATAAAGCGAGCCTGAAAGATGATTTCCCGCTCCCCCATATCAATGTGTTGGTTGATAACACCGCTCAGTATTATGTGTTTTCATTCATGGATGGCTTATCTGGGTATAACCAAATCAAGATGGCCCCATAAGACATGGAGAAAACTACTTTCATCACACCATGGGGAACTTTTTGCTACAAGGTAATGCCCTTTGGATTGAAAAATGCAGGGGCAACTTACCAGCGGGCAATGGTCACTTTGTTTAATGATATGATTCATCATGAGGTGGAAGTCTATGTTGATAACATGATTGCAAAATCCCAGACAGAGGAAGGACATCGGTCGATCTTCTGAAACTGTTTGAAAGGTTGAGGAAGTTCAATCTGAGGCTGAATCCTAACAAGTGCACCTTCGGGGTGAGATCTGGAAAGCTATTGATTTCATTGTCAGTGAAAAGGGTATTGAGGTAGATCCTGCCAAAATAAAAGTTATACAAGATATGCCTGAGCCGATAACGGAAAAAGAGGTTCGTGGTTTTTTGGGGAGATTAAACTACATTGCAAGGTTTATATCTCATCTTACAGCCACTTGTGAACCAATATTCAAATTGTTAAGAAAAGATCAAACGGTCAGGTGGAATGAAAATTTCTAGAAGGCGTTCGAAAGAATAAAATAATATCTGCAGGAACCTCCAATAGTCATGCCTCCAGTTGCAGGGAGACCACTGATCATGTACCTCACGGTTCTTGAGAATTCAATGGGATGTGTGCTCGGTCAACAAGACGAGTCGGGTAGAAAAGAGCATGCCATCTACTACCTGAGTAAGAAGTTCACTGATTCTGAGTCAAGGTACTCAATGCTGGAAAAAATATGTTGTGCACTCGCTTGGGCTGCTAAGCGTTTGAGACAGTACATGTTAAACCACACAACCCTATTGATTTCGAAGATGGATCCAATCAAGTACATCTTTGAAAAACAAGCACTCTCCGAAAGGATTTCCCGATGGCAAATGGTTTTAACGGAGTATGATATTCAGTATGTTTCCCAGAAAGCCATTAAGGGAAGCGTTCTGTCAGAATATCTCGCAGAACAAAGCCTTGTCTTCAGGTGAAGGTTAATTCCCAGCAGGGCAAATTTGTTCCTAGCAAAGCAAGGTGTATGGATGTTCCCTCAGCGACAGGGTAGTTTATAAGCCGGTATTCTTTTCCAGCGGAGGCAACGTTTGTGACGCTTTTCCCAACGGAGTCGATGTTCTGGTGTTTTCCTGGTAATATCGGTATTCAGGATTTTATCTCTCTAGCAGAGTTCAGTGCTGATTCCCTCGACGGAGTAAGTGTTAGAACAGAAGTGTGGGATTTCCCTGGTAGAGTGGAGTTCCCAATAGAAATATCTGATATTCCTCGGCAGGACAAGTTGATACCTGATGTAATCTCCACTAGAGTCGCCAGTTGTCGCAACTGCGAAAAACACCCGACAGAAAACAGAAGAGTCTCCATCTTTCGTTATTTATCCCAAAGAGAGGGAAAGGAAACGATCAGAAAAACCTAACGAAAAAAGGGAAAAGACGAGGTCATCGCAACCAAGGGGAAGGTATGAGCACCCCTCATGTTCGTCGTACTCGACGGGATCCACGCTTGTTGCCTATCTAAGTGTGTTTAACTATCTAGCTAAAAGGTCTCGAGGACAAAAGAAAAGAAAAGAGACTCGGCAGAGCATCGCCGCTCTGTGCCTATGTATTCCCTCGTGTAATGGGAAAGTCAGAGTCAACGTAGTTCGGCTAACTATGGGTGAAAAGGGGGAAGGTTGCTCGCCAAGACATCGCGTCTCGTGCCTACGTATTCTCATCTGGTACGAGAAATTAGAGCAAACGTAGTTCGGGCTGACACGAAACCACAGGTTGATTAAGTGTTTTAACCGAGTAGGGTTAAACCTTCGTTCCAGCAGTTAGGGACAAAGCCTGTTTGCGGTAGAACCAAAGCTTAACAACACTCTTTTTTATGAAAAAGGTTTTCCAATTAATCCCGAAGGAAAAAGTTTTGAAATTTATTTTGTGTTTTTTAGTGAAGTGAATTAATTCGGTTTGTGATTCACGTTGCACTAAAGACTATGACATGGGAGCGAATGCGTCGCGTATCACCCCCAAATGGGACGTACACTAAACACTATAGACAAGTGAGAGGAGACCCCTCACTCATCATTCCCCATGTATCTTAAGGCTCGTAGCGCACAACATTCATCTCATTTATTAGATGAGTTATAATTGTTTTGAGATGAGAAGAAGAGAGACGCACGGAAGGTCTAAGGGAAACTCGGCCCTAACGTTGTCATGCAAAGTGGTCCTAAGGTTAGGATTAAAAGGGGAAACATCTACCCTAATGTTAGCATGCATGGTTTGAGTCCTAATGTCTACCATAACCTCAAAAGAGATTAGAGATCCTATGGGGAGCATGGCCAAGAAAGACAAAGGAAGAAGAAAGATCAAACACAAGTAAGAGATGCAAACATGGAATGCAACACACAAGCAAAGGGAGGAACAAAGTGTGGGGTAAACACCACCACAAGCACATCTCGACCTTTATTAATGTAAGAAATAAAGATGCAAAACACAAGAGGAAATGCAAACATGAAAGGACATCATCACTATGAACAACAACACAGAAGTGTGCATCCAAGTGGAAAACAAAACAAGTCGATGAAATCTCGATTAAACAACCAAAACAACGACAAAATGCCCAGAACATTTCACTTCTAATGCATCGTATTGAACTACGATGATTTGATGTGAAACGGTACCCGAACATGCAAGAAAATCAGCAAAACAGACCCACTGGCACAATGTTAATCAGTTAACCATATGCGTTAACCGATTAACCACTTAAAAATGGCTAAAAATATGGAAATTTGCACATGTTAATCGGTTAATCATATGTGTTAACCGATTAACACTTTGAAAACGTTGAAAATTTTGAATATTTGAAATGGTTAATCGGTTAACCATATGTGTTAATTGTAACACCCCCTTCTATACCCCCAAATAAACAATTAAGCACGTATTCAAATTTCATCAGAGTAACATTTAAAGCATGGTATAAAAGAGACATGCCACATCATACACCAAAACATACAACACCTGCCCTATAAAAGACATGCAACAGTGGGGTAGCTATTAACAGAGGAACTTCGTCCTTACACCCACATTTCAATATTTAGAATTAAAAGCGGAAAATCTAAACATTGAATCATTTAAACACGTAATCATATATCTTACATATCACCAATTTTGATTCGCAATATCATCATGTTACAAAACATCTGTCTACAGATACATATACACAATGTATCCCTAAAGAATGCTATACAAGCCTAACTTCCCGGTGCTACATATCAGAGCAAACCGACCAAAAAAATGAAGCTAGACTTCACAAAAAGGATCTCCAGCCATCCTAATCTGCAATGCCTCAAAGCGCATTATAAAATAGCAGAAGGGTGAGAAATATTACCATAATAATCAATGCATATAATCATATATGTATATTCGTAAACATAATAATACATATATTTCACATTCTCACCGCTCCTCATCACAATCATCATATGCATCAAAATATATGCATGAACCAATAATGGATAATCACCAAACATGTTTCATCATGTACACATCCATAATTCTCGACTCAATCATTCATACGCAACCGTTCTCTCCTATCACGAATCACTTCCACACCATGTGGTTTATACAACTCGTCACTCTCATAATTCTCTATTCGAAACTATGGTACATCGCTCGTACCCCACCAGGAACAACCTCTCGGTTATTCTACCCCGGTGTTTGCGTTACTAGGAACGACACATAGTCATTCTACCCCGGTAACTACTCCACTAGGAACAATATCAAATCATTCTACCCCAGTGAGTTTCACATTCATACCTCATTAGGAACGACATCAAGTCATTCTACCCCAATGAGCTTCTCACTAGGAACGATATCACATCATTCTACCCCAGTGAGTTCCACACTAGGAATGACATCATTAGCCATTCTACCCCAGTGCACACCAACACTTGTACTGCATTAGGAACAACATCAAGTCATTCTACCCTAATGCATCCAAGCACTCATATCTCATTAGGAACGACATCATGTCATTCTACCCCAATGAGCTTCTCACTAGTAACGATATCACATCATTCTACCCCAGTGAGTTCCATACTAGGAATGACATCATTAGCCATTCTACCCTAGTGCACCAACACTTACGCCTCATTAGGAACAACATCTAGTCATTCTACCATAATGATTTCGCCACTAGGAATGATATCTCATCATTCTACCCTAATGCGTACCTCACCGGCCTCACATCTATCACACAATGCACACATATTCGCAATATGTTCCCATGCATTCACAATATCGCACCAATGGCAACGAATTTAATCATATTCCTAATGCATTTAATCACTTCAAATAATGCAACATAATCGCCAAATGGCCACAACTCATAATTCATCTCACCATCTAGGATTCACGCCATACGGCTACCCACAACACAACACAACAACATAACTATTCAATTCCAACAAGGATTGAATACAATCGAACCACACAATCAACATTGGATGGAACCACAAGAAAAACAAAATGCTGTCACGTTCGCTACTGACTCGCCTAGCGAGCACCTAACGAACATTCGCTACCTATTCGCCTAGCGAACAAGCTAGCGAACACAAACAGAAGCCACTGGAAGGCTTCGCTACCAGTTCGCCACAGCGAGGCCCTAGCGAGCAACTCGCTACCAGCGAGGAGGTCCAAATACATTCTGTCCCAAGTCTGGGACCGTTCGCTACTGGCTCGCCACAGCGAATGCTCGCGACCTGCTCGCCTAGCAAACGAGCTAGCGAGGGTCTGCGAACTTAGAATTCCCCATTGTCCAAAGCTCCGAAACTTGACGAAATCTACCCGATTCAATCCCAACTCATCTCAGCAGCTTTATCCCAACATTCCTCGACTAAACCCTACCACTTATCCTCATTTTAACCGTTCAAACTCGGTTTCTACCGATTAAACTCATTATGCCCTAGAATGGAAATGAGGAAGAACAGCCAAACAAATCCAAACAATCCATACATAATCACATACATTGGTAAGATAACAATACTTCCCACCCTTACCTCGATTAATCGGAAGCTAGAAGTCGTTCTTGAGCTTTCCAAGCTTTTCCTTCTTTTTCCTTCTATTTTCTCTTCTTCCTCCACTTTCTTTTCATGTTTTCTATTTTACATTTTCGCTCCGCTCCCCTTATATATCTTCCCGTTCTAGTTCTCTCCAATTCATTTCTTCTCTCAAAATATTTACCAATTCCTTTTCTCATAAAATATCCCCTCTCATTCTAAATTAGAGAATATCTTGTAAGTTCACATTATTCTATCAAATAGAATAAATTAGTTAAATCCAATAATCCCCTTAAATCAGACAAACCACTCAGCTAGTACCATTAGTCAGTTATTGAAAATTAGGCTGTTACATTAACCGATTAACACTGTGCCAATAGCAGAAAAACAACAACCGAATAACATGTTCAGCAAATAAGCACTTATCCAATCAACCGGATGATCGCATAATCACTTACTCACAAAATTAAACCAGCAAATCATGATTCAAACAACATGTGAATAGATTAACACAACCAAATCATGAATCAAATGGATCAAATTAACCAACATTCAATCAAATATGAAAATCCACATGATTATGCAAATAAGCTAAAAACAAATTCGGATCCAACCTTCGGAGCGGAGATTTGCTTCGGTTAATGTTGATTCAACTGTAATTGAATAGATCCAATGCTAGAAGTTCGGAATACTTCAAGATCCACACCAATTCTTGTAGTAGCAATGAAGATCCTTCAAGATTAAACCAAATCAAGCCAAATAATCACTTCCAAAATCACTTCCAAGTTCAGATCCAAGTTTGCACGAAAATTGGATGGAGAAATTGATCCAATGGAGTTGATGGATGAAGGTTTAGCTCTTAGAAATCAAGGATTCCAATGAAGAATCAATGATCTCAATGGTAAGAGCTTTTATGAGGGTTTTGGAGATTAGAAAATTGAGAGAGAATGAGATCAATTCTGAAAATGAGATGAAATTATGAGGCTTAGATGTGTGTGGTTTGGAGTAATTCAAATAAATACCCCTTAGGTTTGGATCCAAATGAAAGGTCTGAGGATGGTTTGGGAAATTTGGAATGGAGGGAGGAATGGGAGTTTGGAGGGAAAATGAAATTAATCAAATTCTGAAATGATTATAGATCCTTCCCAAGTGTAAAAAATGAAATTCAAGTGATCAAAATTGGACCCTAAAACAACTCCCCTTGAAAATTCACGTGTAGAGGCAAAATCTGCACTGGTTAATCGATTAACTAAGGCAAAATTAGGGCAAATTGGGATTTTTTTAAAGGTGTTAATCCATTTGGAGTCACATGTGAACAAGACATGTATCATGGTGGCGCCACATGCATTGGTGACAGTGTTGAATCCTTTCAAAGGGTCGTCAGTCCATTTGGAGAATCCTAGGAATCTGAAACTAGCTTAGCATGTAGCTTGAAGATGTCTGATGCATGCATAGCAGACTGCCAATCACATGGCAATAATGTGTGCTCAGACTGCACCTTGTCTCCATGTGAATTGGCGCCCTCATTCAACATATGTACCTTATCGCTAATTCATCTGGCGACCTCAATAAATACTCGCATGCATATTTAACCAGCCTCATGCATTTTCATCTGAAGCAACCAAAAATAGTAAGTCTCTAATAAGAATTCTCTGTTGATGATGAAGAAGAAGGAAGCGAGACTCTAGTCGATCAACTGTTGAACAAAAATGTTGAAGATGACGAACAAGTGCCAATACCTCCAGATCATGTATATTTTCCGCCTCAAATATGACAGACTTGGACTTGCAAGACAATGAGAGATCCTCATATATGTTTTACAACCCGTATAAGCAGTCAAAGAATGAATTAAAAGTGAGAGACAAGTTTCGTACCAAGGAAGAATGTGTACGAGCCATTAAAAATATCACATGGATAACTCTGTTGATTTCAATGTACATCAAACTGATTCGAGAAGGTATGTCATTATTTGTCGTAATCCACTTTGCAAGTCTCGGCTTATTATGTCTTACAGAAAGAGAAGTGATTCTTGGAAGATAGCTTCCATAGAGCCACCTCACAGTTGCACTGCCACAAATATTGTTCAGGATCACCGAAAAGCTAAGCGCAGAATTGATATGTCAAGACATTTTACCGCTTATTAACAAGGATCCATCAGTGAAAGTGAGTATAATAATCTCTCATATCGTTACACTGTATAATTATACTCCCTCGTACAATAAGGCATGGATTGCAAGGACAAAGGTTGTTGAACAAGTATTTGGGAACTGGGAGGATTCTTACAAATAATTAGCGCGATTTTTGGTAGTACTTAAGGCATACACACTGGGAACTATTGCAATCATACAAACAGTGTCAACATGTAGGCCAGATGGAACTATTGTTGATGGAAATGCCATATTTCACCGACTCTTTTGGTCGTTTCAACCATGCATAAAAGTTTTGCATTCTGCAAACCTATTATTCAAATTGATAGAACATGGCTCTATGGAAAATACAAGGGAACATTACTTATGGCTATTGCAAAAGACGGCAACAATAATGTCTTTTCCATAGCCTTTGCTCCGGTTGAGGGTGAGACTGTTTCTGCTCGGAGTTTCTTCCTTAAGAATCTCAGAACACATATCGCTTCACAAGCCAATCTTTGTTTGATTTTAGACAGTCATGCTGCTATAGAGAGTGCTTATAATAACCAAGATAATGGGTGGCGTAATCATCCTTTTACCCATGTATATTGCATTACACATATTACACAAAACTTCATGCTTGCAATCAAAGACAAGAACCTTCGCAAAAAACTTGTGAATGCCAGATATGCTCTAACTCAACCATCATTTAATACTACCTTACAGAAATTAGGATGTCAAACATAGATGCAGGAAGGTAGTTGGATAACATTCCATTGGACAAGTGGACAAGGGATTTTGATGGTGGATGTCGTTGGGGCCACATGACGACAAACCTTGTAGAATCCATGAACGAGGTCTTCAAAGGAATTAGAAACTTTCCAATCACCGCTTTGGTGAGATCAACCTATTATAGGTTAGCATCACTTTTCGCAACAAGAGGCAAAAGATGGAGTTTAGTGTTAATACCGGGTCAAGTATTAAGTGAAATCATAATAAAAGTGATAAAAAAGGATATTATCAAAACCATCACACATGCAGTTACATTCTTTGACCGTCATAGGCACACTTTCAGTGTACAGGAGATAATGGACTATAATAAGGGGAGGCTAAATTTATCATATGTTTTCAGACTAAACAGATATTGGTGTGATTGTGCAAGTACCATGCTTTCTGTGTACCTTACTCACATGTCATTGTGGCATACACACATGCTCATTAGGATGCTTATAGCCATCTATCTAATGTTTACAAGGTGATTAATGTTATGAATGTCTACAATAAAGGCTTCACAATGTTACTAATAGAGGAATATTGGTTTCCATACCAAGGGGACATAGTTTGGCACAACGATGAGATGCAAAGAAAGAAAAAAGGACGCCCAAACAACACTTGTATAAGAATCGAAATAGATACGGCTGATAAAATGATAAGATTACGCAGTATACGTCATCAGCCCGGACACAACTGAAAAAATTATCGCAATGTCGGAGCAACCTCTGCATCATAATTTAGTTTATCCTTTCAATTGTTTTAACCTAATATTTTTGTATATTATTGAGTCTTTGTTACAACAATGTTAGCAACAAACAACACATACTGCAGACTAACAACAGACAACACATACGACACATAAAACAAATAACGGAAAAGAAACATAAAACATTTCTAACTGATTACAACAATCAAACTAATGTCATTTGGTCCAAACATGACTTCCCTCGCATCCTTTTCAGTCTTAATGTGAACCCATCTGTGCAGGCGGTCAAGTCTCTCGATACTTCAAATTTCCCCCCCTTCATGAATGTCTCCTTCTAACCATCGATTCAGCCTCCTTTTAAGTTGATTGAAACTTTGAATGTTCCAAAACAGCATGTCCATCAGAGGCTTTTCTCTCAAATAGATGACTTTTCCCCACCGCCGACGATACATTTTTTCAGTAACTCAAAGATATGAGATGAGTTGTTGGACTAAATGATCAGAAAAAATCCCACTTTCAAGGTCGTCTCCTGATGAATTGGCGACACCCTTGTAAATATTACACTGTATCGCCAATTGGATTGGGAATATCACGTGTTGTCTCCAATCCAATTGGCGACAACATATTACCTTTCTGAAGGGTCGCCAATCCAATTGGTGCTTGCATACAATCAGCACCCTAAAGTGGGGTACTTTGGGGAATAAATTGAAAAGTGGGGTATTTTGGGTTTTTTTGAAAAAGTGGGTTATTTAGGTAAAATTTTCAATATATGTTAGTTTTATTTTTTTGGGTTTGGATATCAGCGATCGAACCCACAATGTTGAGGTGCGATGATGATTATGTTAGTTTTACTTTTTTACTGCAAAATAAAAGATTGAATAATTGTTTTAAGCTTTCATCTCATCCAAATCATTAAATTATTCTCACTCTTGGACAGGTTTATTAGATTTTTTTTAAATAACCTGTATTTTCAAATAAAATACTAAATAAATCATATTTCTAAATTATTTACTAAAATAACCATGTTTCAGATGGAGTTAAAGAGGATACGCCAAATGAAATGGCGCATGTCCTTATTTTTGAACTCATGCGCCATTTGGATTGGCTTGTGCACGTAGGTCAAGTCATATGAAATGACGCCTCCACTTTCACACATAACTCATGCGCCATTTCATATGACACATCTTATTTTTTATTTATTTATTTTAAATCATGTTTGTATGTGCCATTTCATATGGCTACTACACTATGTCATTTTTTTTAAATACTGCACCACCTTCTCTTCATTTCTCGCAATTTTCTCCTTTCATTTCTAATAATTTCCTTCCATCTTTCTTTCAAAATAGCTTCACCTTCTTCCTCTTCACATCTTTATAAGGTTCCTTATATCCACAAGTGAAATGTCAATTTAATTTTCTCGTCAGTCAAACCTCCGATGAAGATCTGCCTCTGTAAAACACTGACGTTTGAACATCTTAATAGGAGTCTGAACCGTTGGTTAGATAGAGACATTCTAGAGGGTGAAAAGATAAGAAGAATTGAAAGGCTTGTTACCACGTTCAACCAAAATGGAGAAGTTTATTTTTGGGAGAATGTTACAACTGATAGAGATGTTCAGATGTTGAAGTATACTTCTCAGGAAATTATCCTGATGGTTGTAATCATATAGTTATGTTGTTTAGTCATTGTATTTATTTGTTTTGTTATTTAATTGTTTAAATTATTGTTACTTGTTGTTTCTAAATGATTGTTATTGAATGTTGTGATATTTATGGAATGAAAGTTGTTATTGATATAAAGAGAAAGGGTTACATTTAAAATTATGATGTTGTGCTTGGTCCAACATTGGGACATTTTGTACAATTATACTCGGGATGACGACATGAACTGCATAATCTCACCATTTTGTTTGGCGGTAATGGGTCTTCCTTGTGGACGGCATTGGAATCATTTAACATTTCATCAACCAAGACCCCAACTTCTTCTTCTTCTTCGTCTACGACATCGACTTCAACTTGTTCGTCGTCAAATTCGTAAAAAACTTGAGAAGAATCAACAAGTTGAGACATTTTATGTTGTTGTAGTATAATATAAAGCTCAATATGATTGAAATCGAAATTCTCATGACTGAGAAACATATTATGAACATCTTCATCATCTCGAACCTTTAACTGAAAAAATTTGACTTGGTTATCGATAAAAAAACATTAAATTCTTGTAGATGATCTGGCCCACTGGACCGCACTGCAATTTCTTTTCTAATCTCTCTTTCAAATGGAAAAATTTGATCATCTATTAATTGAAAACCGAGTAACATCGGTATTACGAAAATTGAAATTGGTTATGGTACAATCAAATATCTCACCATTGGTATGTGCATTGATCATGTATTGTGGTGTTTGAGTCATACCAAATATTTTAGTGTACTGATGTTTGATAGAATTGTGGTGCAATATTTTAGTGTACTGGTGTATGATAGAATTGTGGTGCAAAAAATTTTTAGATTCATGCGTATTAATAGAATTATAGTTTCATCTAATCGAATTTTTTATATATTATTGTTTAGACTATACATGCATTAGTCTTGTCTCAATTATACATGCATTAGTTGTGTCCCAATTATATCTTCTTATCTTCTTACATGCATTAGTCTTGTCTCCTTTATGCCTACTAAGACCCTATCATTATCTTCTTATTGCATGCATTCATTTATGACTATTAAGACCCTATTATTGTCTTCTTATTGCATGCTTTAGTCTCGTCTCCTTTATGCGTGCATTACATGATTCCTTCATTATGGCTTGGGCTTACAAGATACTATTAATTCACTATTTAGTAACATGTCTAGTCTTACATTATTCGCGTGTTAGTTTTATGACTACAAGACATTATTATTACACTATTTAGTAGCATGCCTAGTCTTACAAGATTCCTTATCTTTAATTGCATGCCTTATCTTACATGACTTGTTTGTCTTCTTATTGCATGTCTTCCAAGATGCCTTACACGATTCCTTCTGCGTGATTCCTATATGATTCCTTACACCATTCAAATAGAAGGTGTTATTTCATATGTCTAATTTCATGTAGCTTCTAACCTATGTGCCATTTGGAATGACATATGCCTTGTAATTAGAACATATGTGCCATTTCATATGGTGTTTAAGTACAAATTTTCCATGAAGAGCCATCCTCTTCTATATATATATTCCTTACCAATTAGATATGTTCCTCACAACGTTCATCAAGCTATTTTCTCAGAAGAATTTTATCTCTTAATCTACCCTCCTTCTAAGCCACATCTATAACTATGTCTCTCCTTACTATGAGTGATGAACACAGAGGAACAAATGACAATATTGCAACATTTGTAAGTTTTTTAGTTTATTAGTTTTGCTTACTTATTTACTTAAATATATGGTTTATTTAAGAGTATGGGTTATTAGTCTTGCTAACTTAGTTTCTTTATATCTTTAGTCTTGCTAACTTGGTTTCTTTATATCTTTGAAGATATGGTAAATATTATGTATTTGTCATTGTTACGCAACATTAATAAACTAGGCACTTATAGTTAGGGTTCAGCTATTTTGGCCCATTAATATAGTTCCTTGTGTAAAAATGCAAAAAAAAAAAGATACTTGTACGTTTTATGTTTGTGTCTTTCTACTACAAGCATGAGGTTGGTCAATGATGCTGACACTCGCTCCGATCAACCCGAATCCATTCACATTCCCCTACGCAAACAAGTAAGTTTATTTTAAAATTTGAAATGTCTATTGTAATAAAGAGTTTATTTGCAACTAATTATTTTTTTCACTTTTTGTTTTAGGTGGTCAGTTCTGGGGATGAATTACAACTGGTGTCCCAGAAACACAATAATCATGTACCGCAATCTTTTAGACCATATTGGACCAAACGATGTAATTTATTCTAAACTACTATAAATTTGGCTATAACATTAACATACTGCAATTCTTCTCATTATGTATTTTTATTATACAGTTTGTCTAGAGGCCATATCTGAGTCTTGACCATCAACTTAACCCCGATGATCTTCTAGTCTGGACAGCAAAAACACCAATCATTTGATTCACCATAATGGAGATGCACCAATGGGGTTATGATGATTAGAGAGACTTTGCTAAAGAGATGTATCTACATTGGAAGAATTGACGTTGCCACATCTTAAACGAGCCTGTCATGGAAGGGGCAAGACCAAGTCATCACTATATGATTTGGTTTAGGTTGGTTACAACGGAATAATTTGTGTCTGAGCCAACATATTTGATAGATATGCATCAACGTGCTTCATCATCATACACACAACAACAAACACCTGCCCAACAACAATACCTACCACCCAATCTCAACCACCTACCTCACACCGTTGATATGCCATGTACACCGGACCATCAAGCATCTAAACCCGTAATCCATTCATGCCACCCACATAGACACAAAAACAAGAGTCTGACCTTTACCGCCAACATCCACCCACCGACAACACATCTACCTATAGCCTCGATGATTCATTCGACTCCACCCCAGCCCACCATAGCCTCCCATAAATGAACATACAGACATCCCACCACTAAAACACCCAACCACTATTTGACTTCCTTACCCCACAACAGCCATTGCATCGTTTCTAAAATGACTCAATGTACCAATTCGACCAACCATACTGTCCTCACCTAATCCAATCACTACGACCCAACTTCAAAATTTTGGGCACGAAACTGAATTACGGCAGCGCTGTTGGGAGCACCCCCCCCCCCCCCCCCCCAACTATTGGGGAGAAATGATTGAAAATATGTCAACTACGTCGGGACCCTCGCACCAAATACCTTTTCCGCAGGCTAATACGCAAATACCACAAACACCTCAACAAAATCTTGGTAGACCTCGGAGGCAGGCTAATGCGTCGGGATGTGGAACCGGGAGACGTTTCGTTGGCAAGACATTACTTTTTTTAATCAATTATTGTAACCTTTAATGTATATAAATAATAGTGTTATTTATTTTCTATTTATTTTTTTTAGTTTTTTTCTATTTTTTCCCCTATTTTTAATTACATTTCTTATATATGTATAAATCGAATCAAGTCGAATCAAGACATTAATTTTTTTAATCAATTATTTTTTTTCTATTTCTATTACATTTCTTGTAACCTTGTATGTTTAAATCGAATCAAGGATATATATATATATATATATATATATATATATATATATATATATATATATATATAAGTATATATATATATATATATATATATATATATATATAGTATATATATATATATCTATATAGTATATTATATATATATATATACTATATATATATACACTACACTACACACTATAATATATACAGCTATATATATCATATATATAGTACTATTATATAGTATATATATATATAAAATCGAATCAAGGATATTGTAATTAAGAAATGCATACTATATCTACTATACTATATACTACTCATATATATATCACTACTCTATATATATATATCTAATATTATACTATATATATATATATATATACTGCATTATATACTATAAGTAATATATATTATATTACTACTATACCTAACTATATATTATATAATATATATAGATATATACTATACTATAGGTACTACTATATACTATACTAGATATATTATATATATATTAATAAAAGAGATGCACCATTTGAAATGGCTTCACATACATGCATACTCCCCAATGATATGGCACATGGGTGTACTTATGCGTGCACACTCTAAATCAAATGAGCGCCAAATGCTTTTAGTCTCACTGAAACATAGTTATTTGATAAATAACTTGAAAATATGGTTTATTTCGCATTTAAATTGAAAAAAACTATTTACTTAAAAAATCAGTTTATGACTCTATTAATATTTTAAATTAATGTATGTTCGTTGTGTTAAAAATGAGAATATTGTGTTTCACGATACAGAGATAGGCGATTATGTTAATGAGAATATTGTTAATGTTGATTATAAGTCTTTAATGTTATTAATGTTAATTATATGTCTTTGCAAGGGATTGACATGGTGATAATGTCTATGTTGATTATTATGTTCTGTTATGGATTTTTGCCATTGTTTCTTGTTCATTCACCTTGTATGTGTTGAATTTCTCTAATTTTTGCGTTGTTATCGAGTCTTTGTATCAATTGGTTTTCTTTTCCATTTACGCTTTGACTAGCGATTTTTTTGTTTCTTTTTTTTATAATATTTTTTTAAATGGAAATAAGTTATATCAAGTTTTATGCAAGTTGACTCAGTTTTAGGGAAAATTTATTGTTCATGCATTCAACTTAAACTACTTGTTAACAAGCATCTAAAAAAGAAAAGTGTTTAATTGTGTTCTTGTTCTAGGTTTAATATTTGTAGATTTTAAAGATGAAGATTTGGAGATGAAAGAAGAAGAGCTCGAGTCAAGTGATGAACACATTAATATAATGTGGTGGGACTTAGAAGTGAAGATGAAGCTAACAAAAATGTGATTTAATCATTCTATTATGATTGTTTACATTTAGAAATTGCTTTATTCATTTTGAGTACATTTATAATTTAATTTTGATGAAATCTTATATTGATGAGAACTTATTTTAATTTTGATGGAAATTATGTATGTTGTTGAAATTTATTTTAAGTATTTATGTATTGATGTTAAGGACTTACTTTATTTTTTAGTCTTCACAATATTGATCATCTCAATATCCGCTATAACATTTTGGGTTTGTCGCTACACGTCACTATCTGAGATTAACAACCTACCTATTTATATACATATTTAACACCTCATGCCTTAATCATGGTACATCATCAACAAAGTTTACCTCATTGTATATAGCCGAAACAATTTTTTTCTTTATTTATTATTGTTGTGACAAATGATACCATTTAACATTGTAAACCTATGAGAAAGAGATATTTTCTTTAAAAAATAAAGAAAAATAATTCAATTCACGAAGAGAGAAGAAGATAGATGGTTATAACGGGTTTTCAAATCACTTTCTCAATTAGGATTAATAGATTACAAGTGAATAACAACTCACCCTACTCTACTCTAACTAGAGTACAACCTATATATAGACTCCTAGTATATGTATGTCATGTATGATGATAATGCTCATACATGACATACATACATATTACATAACAAAGTGCATAACTATCTTAAGTTACTGCATGCTAGATCATATTTTGACTACAACATGCACATCCTAGTAAAACCATGGAGCTACCACTGTCGGGACTAGAGTTTGATCCGAAATACCACAAATATCCACCTTGGAACAAACTCTACAACATCAAAGGAACAAACTAGCTATCATCATGCAACTTTATCAGCTGCATACAATGAAAGAACTTGTTACTAAGAAATGGCTTGGTGGTCATATTAGCAACATTATCTTCAGTTGAAACGTTCATCACTTCCACTTCTCCTTTCTCGATTTTCTCTCTGACAAAATGCAACCTAACATAAATGTGTTTTATTCTCTCATGACAAGCTGAATTCTTCAACAGATGTATGACACTTTGAATATTATATTTAACAGTGATAACTTGGCCTTGAAGTTTCAGTTCCTTAGCAAACCCTTCAAGCGATAATGCCTATTTCACAGCTTCAGTAACGGAAATGTATTCAACTTCAGTGGTTGATAAGGCTACAACCATCTGAAGTGAAGCTTTCCAACTTATTTATATACCAGACATAGTGAAAACATATTCAAAAATATGCTTTATGGTATCCATACATCCTGCATATCCAGAGTCGACAAATCCTTCGATTTCGACTTTGCCATCACTCGTGGCTCCACCATAAACAAGGACCATACTCAAGGATCCTTTTATGTATCTCATAATCTACTTCGAAGCTTGCTAGTGTGCCTTTCCATGATTGGCCATATACCTGCTTACAAGGCTCACTTTGTACGCTATGTCTGGCCTTGTACAAACTATAACATACATAAAAGAACATATTATACTAGAATAAGGGATGATATTCATATAGGCTCTTTCAACTTCATTACTTGAAGTTTGAGTTGTACTCATCTTGAATTGAGGACTTGTTGATGTTACAACAAGATTTGAATTCGATATACTAAATTTGTTGAGAACCTTCCTTAGGTATGTCTCTTGAGATAAGTATAATCTCGATTGCTTTCTATCTCTCCGAATGTAAATTCCAAAAATCCTGGTAGCAGCTCCCAAATCCTTCACTTTGAACTCTTTATCGTGTTCATCCTTAACCTTCATTACATCCTCGACAATGTTTCTAGCTATGAGGATATCATCCATATAAAGCAACAAAATAACAAGTGAACTTCCAGGTTAAAATCTTGAGTAATTCTAATTTGTCTTCTTTTTTATAATGTCAAAAGGGAGAGAAATAACAGGTATTGTATTTGTTCTTGTTCATAATTATTTCAGGGGAGAAAGCCTTGAATTGAAAAAGAAAAGGGGAGATATACAAGATAGGGGAAATTCTAGTTACTACTCAACATTTCAAAAAGTCACATATTGAAGCAACTCATTAATGAGCAAGTTAAATTTCAAAGGATGGTTTTTCATCATAAAAAAATGGGAGAATGTGAAGAAGAGTTCTTCTAATCCTTGGTTATAGTTTTGATGAAGACAAACACATCAACAAAAAGAAGTCAAAGCTTGAAGACTAGAACAAGCAAGTTCAAATGATCACAAGATTTGAAAATTCAATAGAAGAATCGAGATGGTTGAGTATTCTTTACAATTCAAGTATATACATCTTAATTGCTCATAATTATCACAACAATTTCATCTTGTGCATGCACTCATTTTAACATCATGTGGAACTTGTTTGAAACTTAATTTTTAAGTACTTTTTAGTTTCATAGCAGGTGCAACCGATTACACCTTTTATGGTAACTGGTTACATAAACGTAAAAATGGTTTTTTAGAAGATTGTTGAAACCATTTTGTTTATGGTGAATTATGGCATTTGAAATGGACTTAACAACACTTTAAAACCGCCATAACTTACACCGGTTCAAAATACCTTAGTTTTTCAAAAATGTATTAGGTGTAACTTGTTACACCATTTATGGTAACCGGTTACACACTCGAAAATTTCAAATTTTCATGAAAAATATGATTCTAATGTTTGCAGCTTTCATACATCAAACATGGCGATTTTTCATGAATATATACACCCTTTCAAACGAGTATATTGCATGTATATATACCTATGGTTTCAGTTTTCAAAATATAAACTCTTAGACACAAAAATTTCATATTTCAAAAGAGTTTCTTTGATTACAACTTTCATTTCTCATAATCCAAACAAGTTTCTAAACTTTCAAATATGAAACTTTCTGCATGAACTTCCATACATATTCATTAAAGTTTCATTCATATTATTTTGAGCACTTAGGTGTATATGTTTGGATTGTAATCAATATAAAGAGGAAATCAATTAATACATAATTGATTCAATAGCTATAACTTCTGTTACAAATTCAGATTATTGTGGTATACCTTGATGTCCAGGATTGTTGGAAGCAAGAGAGTGAATAAGGGAGTATTGTTATCTTGTTGCACTTTGTAAAGATCATAAGGGGATTTCTCTTATTGATTGTGTTTCTTATATTAGAATATTGTAGAATAGGTATTGGTGAAAGACTTGTACAAAAATCTAACATAGTGGAAAACCTCTCACAGGGAGTGAGGGGACTGGAGTACTCTCGGATTGTAAGGGGAACCAGGATATATCATTGTGTCCTTTATGAATTTATTTTTCAGCATATTTACTTTCATATCTGTAATACCCCAAAATTTTCCCTAAGATTAGTCGTTTTTCATCTTGCATCCCATTTCATTTTGCATTGCGTTTAATCTAACCACTAACGGGTTATGCAATTGTTTAATTGTTGCAGGAAAATATCATGTGGCGCGCTCTTTTAGTTTACAGGGTTTCTAGTGCCACTTTATTTTGAATGAATAAAATAGCACAATTGGCAAGAGACCGTGTGTAAGGAGTTGTGAGAGTGTGAGAGGTCGAGAGTTTGAATTCCACCTTCTTCACTTTTTGTTTTGTTTCTTTTATTTTTATTCTAACTTTTCTATTTTCATAACCTATATAAACATAAGTTGTATTTGAGAAAGGGAGAAAGAAGAGAAAAAAGAAAAAACGGCGGCCGTTCTCACGACTTATCTGCAAAAATCTTAGAGGCTTCATCATCATCTCAATCAGAAGAAGTTCTTCGAGGCTTCATCATCATCTCAATCAGAAGAAGTTCCGGAAATCAACCGTCCGTCACAACAAAAGCAGAGAATCTGAATAATCTCACCGTAAGCATCGTTAATTGCCTGCTATTTCTTCTATTTTTGTTTTTTTCGTAATCCATTTCCAGGATAAGGAAGAGTAAGAAGAGAAAAGGTGGAAGCCAGGAGAAGATGCATAAATTCACGTTGTGAGAAAGCCGAAAGGGAATTAAAGCCAACCCTAATGGGTCAAATGAGAAAGCCAAAAGGGAATTAAAGCCAACCCTAATGGGTCAAATGAGAAAGCCAAAAGGGAACTAAAGCCAACTCTAATGGGCCAAGTGAACGGACACTTCCCCTTTCATTATCCTTCCCTTTTATTTATTTATTTATTTATTATTATTTCTCATTTCTTTATCTTTTTTTTCCTTTTTATTTTTATTCTTCTTTTTTTGTAAAATTCTTATCTTATTTTCTTTTTTAAGTAATTGAGTTTGAGCTGCTAAAATTTTCATAAAAAAAAAACATAAAACTTAAATTTTTTTATAAAAAAAAACATTTATTTTCCTTAAATATAATTAAAAAAAAAACTCTATTCTTATAATTAAAATTTAAAATATTTTGTAATTAAAATTAAAATTTTTTTTATTAAAACCTTTTTTTATTAAAACATTTTTTTTATTACAACCTTTATTTATTAAAACCTTTTTTAAAATTAAAACCTTTCTTAAACTAAAACTTCCTTTTTTGAGGATGAAAGCGAAAGCCTTTGTGTTTCAAAAATCAAAACCCTTTGTTAAAATTAAAACCTTTTTTTTAAAAACCTTTTCTTAAAGGTAATTAGGAACCTTTTTTTTTTAAAGTTGATTAGAATATTTCTTTAAAACCAAATGAACTTTTTCTCCCAAAATTAAAAATCTTTTTTAAAATAAATTAAAATTTTTAATAAATTGCTAACCTTTTAAAACATAAAAATTAAAATTAGTTTTCCTTTAATCCTAAATTTTTCTTTCTTAAAACTAAATTTCTCACCTAAAAAAACTATCTAAAATTCCTAACCTTTCCCGTTTAATTTTCATCTAACTTTCATTGTTTCTCCTTTTTTGTCCTTAGTTACTAATTTCACATTTTATCGTATTTTCATTTTTTTCGGTTGTAATTATGCGAGGCATCGTCGCAATTTATTATTCTTGCGTATTGTTTTTCATGGATGTAATTTATGCGAGGCCATGATCGTAGTTATTTTATTTTTTCGCATTTTTTTTGGGATTTGTAATTTACGCGAGTGATCGTCGCGATGCTTTTTTTACCGCTTTCTTTACTTTCCGCATTTTAATTTCTGCCATATAGTATTTTGCATTTTGCATATTTTACCGTTATATTTCCCTCCGAAGGAATTAGGATTAACAGTTTGACCGCCGAGTCAATAACCCTAATTTCAACCGTTTCTAAATCCTATTTAGCCTAGGCATCCCGCCGCAGACAAAAAAGCCCTTTACCGTAGCTTTAGGTCAAAGAGTCGTCGTACTCTGTTTTAGGGTTTCCCGCCGTGGAATCCCTAATTTTAACCCTAATTTCAATCAACAATTCAACGTAGAAATAGGAGTTTCAAAACTCCACGTAAGCGGTTCCTTAAGAAGCGCTTACTCCCCTTGAAACCTTGACCACAATCAAGAAGTTTCTAACCTCCCTTTCGAGGGGAACTACGATTACTCTGATTCCATTCTCTATCCAGGATACATAGGCACAAGATGCGAATCTTGTCGAGTAAACTTAGGACTAACCCTTAGGTCTCTTTTAGGTCACTTTATCCCTTAGTTCAGTAGATATATTAAAGCAGATAATAAAATAAAAAAGCATACAATAAACAAAAGGTTCCTGTAGAGTACTACAGAAGTTTAGGGTGCTAGTACCTTCCCTAAGCTTAACCAACCCCTTACCTAGGTCTCTCCCTGCATTGTGTTTACGATGCAAAAATAGGTTTTTCCTCTTTTGACCTTTTCCTTCGGATAAATCAAAGAGCAGTTGTGAATTGAATTGTGATTCAAACTAATTAATAGTTTGTTATCCTATTTCCACCGCAACAATATCATTTCTGAAAATAATAAAACTAGTGCTAACTGCTAAGGCTTCAAATCGAGAAAAGTCCAATAAATCTATTTCACCCCCTCTTAGAGACCGCACATAAACTTACAGTGAGAACACATCATTGAAGTCGACTCCTTCTTTCTAAGTGAACCCACTAGCAACCAAATTTTCCTTGAATCTCTTCAACATTACTCATTCGATTCCTTCCTTAACCTTGAAAATCAACTTATAACTGACTAACCTGGCCTCTGCAGGTTTTTTAATCAGCTCCAAAATGTTGTTATCATGAAGAGATTTCATCTAATTATCCATGGATTTCAACCATTTAATCTTATTTAGACTCCTCATATCTTCCTTGTAGTATCTAGGTTCTTCATCAAGAACCTCACTTGTAGAGATTAAGGTAAATGTTATGTGATATAAATAACCAAGTCTTTAAGGTGACTTAATGACTCCCCTTTCCTTGTCTCTTGCCAACAGGTATTCATTATTAGTCTCCTCATCTTATTCATCACCTTGTACTTCTTCTTCGATTTCATTTTGGTTATCTAATTCAACATCAACATTTTCCACCTCAACAGGAAACTCTTCCAGTTCCGCCTCGTCTTCAGAGATCTTTGCGTTTCGACTAACATCATCAATTTTCTTGAAATCCATTTTGCTTCATTGAAAACACATCACGACTTGTGATATATCTTTTGTGACCTGGTTCTAGGCACCACAACCTAATGGCTTTAACTCTCTCATGATACCCAAGGAACATGCATCTCAGAGCTATAGGTTCGACTTTGTTTTGCCTAATGTGAGCATATGCTACACAACTAAATACTCTAAGTTTGTCGAGATTTGGTGGATTACCCGACCAAACTTCTTCAGACGTCTTCATCCTTAAAGCAGTCAAGGGACGTCTATTTATCAAGTATGCTGCAGTCACAACAACTTCAGTCTAAAACACCTTCTTCAATCCAACACTAACCAACATGCGTCTAACCCTTTCTAGGATAGTTTGATTGAATATTTCAGCCAGACCATTTTGTTGAGGAGTACATGTTATAGTATTGCGCCTAGAAATACCATACATATCACAATAAATGTCAAAAGCTTCATTGCAAAATTCAAGGCCACTATCGGTCCTGATCCTCTTGACCTTCATGTCAGTCTGATTTTTGACCAGAGTCTTCCAACTTTTAAAGTTCTCAAAAGTTTCATCCTTAGTCTTCTGATTGAATATTCATAACTTCCTAGAATAATCATCAACTATGGATAGAAAATACATTGCACTTGGTGTGAAAGATTTCTTGCAGCCCCCAAAGATCAACATGAATGTAATCAAGGGATCTGTGTGTTCTTTGTTTGCCTTTATTGAACTTCACTCTGCAGGCTTTACCAAACACACAAGGTTCACAAACCTCTAGCTTTTTGACCTTGTCACCACCTAGCATATTTTATTTACCTAATTCGACCAAACCCTTTTCATTGACATGGCCCAATATCATGTGCCATATCTATGTCTTCGACACATGTTTTGTGGATGCAATATCTGTTGAGCCACTTACAACCTCAGACTCAAGGGTATGCAAGTCCCACTTCTTTTCGCCTCTCAAGACTTCCTTCAACCCCTTCATGCCTCTCAGGATACCTTGCTCTCCCTTGAACACATATCCTTTCTTTTCAAATTCACCAAGAGACATAAATCAACAACTTTATTAACTCATCATGGAGCTTGAATCTCACAAATCCGATTCTAACAATTTTGCAGGCTTTGTTGTTTCTCAGCAACACTAATCCACCATCTTGATCACATAATTGCTCAAACACATCTTTCTTTGAAGTCATGTGCCAAGTGCAACCAGAATCCTTGATTCACTCATGGCTAGAATTGCTGCTTGAAACTTTAAGGACAACAGATGATTCGTAATTATCTTGAAAAATGGTTGCATTACCATTGTCCTTGCCATCATCATAACTCTTCAACCTATTGTCGCTACTTGCGAAAATCGGCGCCGGCTGAACAGAAGAGTCGCCACCGTGCGTTATTTATCCCAACGGAGGAAAAGGAAACGCTCGAGGTAAACCTACCGCAAAACGGGGAAAGGAATGGTCATCGCAACCAAATCCTGGATTCGGGAGTCGGTTACGCAAGGGGAAGGTATTAGCACCCCTCACGTCCGTCGTACTCGACGGGATCCACGCTTGTTTTCTGGTACGGATTGTTATTCTATCTACTCTACAGGTCTGGGGTTAAAAGAAAATAAAATGACTCGGCAAAGTATCGCACTTTATGCCTACGTATTCCCGTCTGGAACGAGAAATCAGAGTCAACGTAGTTCGCCTACCTACGGGAAAGGAGGGGAAGGTTGCTCGCTAGGACATCACATCCTATGCCTACGTACTTTCATACAACATGAAAGATCAGAGCAAACGTAGTTCGGGCCACGTACGACACAAGTCTGTTTGGATTGCTTTTATCTCCTTCTGAAAAAAGGGTTTTTTCTGATTACTGGTCCAAGCGGACAAAAATGACGTTTTGATGAGTTCACATTCTTTTACGGAAGAAGTGTCTTTTATTGTGTTTGAGATTTTATTATGTTTTTCTGTTTGTTTTGAGAAAGAAGAGACAGAACTCTAACCTATGGTTGAAAAGGGAATCAAACTAACCTAATGTTATCATGCATGGGTTAAGACCTAATGTCTATCATGCTCCTCTCTTGTGCAGAGAGAAACAGAGATCCTAAGGGAATAGACGGAAACAGAAACAATAGCATACAATAAAGCAGTAAAATATGCATGAATGCAACAATACAAGCGAGGCAAGGGAGTCACACTCAACCTCGAACCTAGAAAACAACAGGCAAAAGCGAACGATATTCGCTTTCAACCTAACAGGTTAAACAGCAAGCAATACAGTCAGGGAAATTCAAACAATACATCAAGAATTAAACAGCTAAAATAAACAGCAAAAGCAAACTTCATCAACATCTGTCTTCAAGTCATCCTCAACTATCTACAAGCTTCAAGCAAGCATCAGTCTGCATCTTCATAGCCTTCAAGCAAGGTCTCTATCTTCAATCTTTCAATGGCTTTTCTTCAAGTCTCACTCTCCAAGATGAGCAGCAGTCAACAAGATGAATTGGATGTTAAGCAGTCAATTGCCTACCAAGGGTGGCCTACTGACTGTTAACATGATACAGACAGTTTTCTCTCAAAAGTTCTATCTTTTAAATACATTCACTAATCCTTCCAAAGGAAGGAGGTGGGTATTTAAAAGAGACTTTGAATCATAGAGAAAGAATGGAGGCAAACAAGACCTTCCATGTTTATGAAGCAAGTTTTCTACTCTAGAGCTTTGCCTAGCTCCTAGTTCCTATAACCTTCAACAGCTGCCAGCAAGAGATACTCTTCATCAACTCTGGAAGTTGGTCTTCATTCTTTTAGTCTTCAATGGGCTTCATCAGCAAAGTCTTCAGCTCAAACCCAAACCCCAAGCAGGCCCAATACCCCACACAGTCAAATAATAACCCTAGAGAGGGCACACCACACAATCAAGCAAATACAGGCAATATACTAGTAGTATTAATATAATAGGGGAATTCCTAGCATTTTCTAAGGGATCTATTACTTACCCATAATACCCCTATAGTCCCATACCCAAAATTCAAACTACAACTCCTAAAAGAAATGATTTATCACCCCTATGTCACACCTAAACCCTAATTTTGATTCCCCTAATCACACCTAAACAAACCATCTAAAAATTAATCCTAAAATCATGAATTAAATCTCATATGAAATTTAAAGTCCTAAGTGAAGTACCCTAAAAAGAATGGGTCCAAAATATAAAAGGATCTAGCTAAACTAAAATCAACAAGATCGAGTATTAAACTAAACATCACTTAAGACCCATTTAAAAGAAAAATATACTAAAAATGCAAAAATAAAATGAAATGCTAATTTTATTACATGACAATTTTCTTAACAGAAATAGAAAAAAGATGCAAAAACAACCACTTAAAAATCAATAAAATTCAATTTAATATGCAATTTCTAAATTTGAAGAAATTAAAAGAAAATAAAAATAAAAGAAAAGGGAGAGGGGGTGTCAGAAGTAAGGCGCCTAGGGTATTATCCAGATGGGCCAGGGATCAGGGGGCGCGCATAGCAAATGTGCTAGGCCCAGTTCTAAGCAAAAATCAAGTCAGAAAATCAAAAGAAAAATAGAACGCGCGCGGTGCCAATAGCAGGAGAAATCAGTTCAATTCGCGTGGGCCTGGCAAGTGGGGGTGTGATTAGCATTGATCATTAAGCCCAATCTGAGGACTTAAGTGAAACGGAGCGTTTTGGCTTCAGACTCTTCCCTCGCGTTTCAACTTTAAACCTGGGCCGTTAGATCAAATTTTCAGTCAACCAAGTCTTGCTCATCCAACGATTGCAGTGCTTCGTCTTCCTCTAGTCTAGGGTTTGTATGAAACAGCCATGGAAGCTGAACCTCATGCATCAACTTCTCCTCACTCATACGTCCTCGATTCTTCACCAAATTCAAAAGTGTAAAAAGCAAAGTTACTCCAAATCTCTCCCTGATCAAGCCTATGGTATCAACATCCATTAATATCAACTCTAGCATGAAACACGATCTCCACCTCAAAATTACTCAGAATTTTCATCATCACCAATCCACAATCTAAGCACACTAAACTCTTCATGGCCTTGCACTGATCAATAATCACTAACAATTCAAGATTCTAACAACCTAATCACCAAGTTCTAGGTCTCAACAGAATTTGTGCTCCAATGTCAAACTCCATGAAATGCTCTCAAACTCACTGGAATTAATCATCTACCTATTCGTAACAGTTCTAACCTAATGATTCTACATCATGCTATCAATTCTAAGCCAATTCGATAAAAATACCAACCTGGTGTAAAGTTGAAAACAGATGGATGAAATCTCCACTTCAAGTTCAGCAATGCTCCAATAGCAATCAATAGACCAAGATCTTGATTCTGTATGCACTTGTTCTTGCTTAAACACCTTGGATTGCCATAACCAACTCTTCTTGCAATTTGAAAGTGAAAGTGGTATAGCACGATTCTTGTAATTTCTTCTTCAGATCTTGCTTGCAATGTACTCAGGGATGATTCTTGAATGGAATTGGATCATAACATTGAATGAATGATGAAGAATTGAGAAGTTTTGAATGAATTTGCAAAAATGCAAAATGGAGTGAAACTAGGTGTTTTGGATCAAAATGAAGTGCAACCCTGCATTGAATGAGCTCTAGGGTTTATATAGATGCCCATGGAAACATCTAGAACTTGCTGGAAACTTCTTGTACACAAATCTCTTGTGTTTTGGCATGTGTTACTTTAATCATAAGCAAGCCATGATATCTCTCAAACTTTGAACTAAACTCAAAAATCCACTATTGCCAATGGTCTCAAAACATTGTTTCCAATCAAAATGACCTATAATTTCATCCCATTTGGACATGTTATGAAAAATCTCATTTTTTAAGTCACTTTTATTCATTAAATCCACCTTTAATTGACAAAATTTGCAACCTTGATCTATGAACATTTGCCAACTTCCATTACCACTTTTCTAGACTCAAAATGTCATTTGGAACAACTTTGATGTTGTGAAGTTTTTCATTTGAAGCTTCCTTGTATGAGTTTTAGGCATATGCTTGAAATGACCTGTAATTCTCAAATGACCAAAATACCCTTTGCTTGCCAAGGTCATAAGTAGAGTTCCACAAATCCGATGAAGGCATACCATACCTTTCTAGAAAGCTAAGATCATGAGGAACAACATTCATGTTGACCAGAAATTCATTTGAAAGATCCTTGAGGGGTAAAAGTTGCTTGGAAGACAAGTAACTTTCACAGACAAAATTTCAGATGCCTCAGATGACCTGTAACTTGCAAGGACCATAACTTGAGTTCTATAAATCTCCTTGATGTCTTCCACCACTCAAATTAAAGGTCTTGAGATCCTCTAAAAGTTTCCTGTTGGCCAAAGGTCCATTTGAAGCTTGCATTTTGACTTATCTTGCTTGGAAGTTTGACCTAAATCAGGGGATTTTACACAGAAACCCTAATTTAGAAACTCCTCTTCTTCTTGATTCCTCTTGATTTCTCCTTGGCACAACACCACATCCATATCTACATTTCAAATGATGAACCCCACATCTTTCAAACAGGCCTTGATGCCCTTCAATCAAGCAATTGACCTAGGGTTGACCCAGGGTTGACCCAGATGAAACCCTAGTTGACTGTCTTCAACTGTAGCTCTTGTAACCATGCCAATGACTTGTCTCACTTTCAAAATGGCCCTATAGGTCTTCCATGATGTCTATATACCCTCCAGGCTCAATTCACAGCTCACAACTTCTTTGATGATCTTCAAATACACTCAAGATAGGAGAGATCCACTGCTTGATCCACTGACTTCTTAGATTTCAATTTCTTTCTGATGACTTGGATAGGCTTGAATTTGAATAGGAACCTCTTGATAGGCTCATAGAGATAAGAATAGTACTTGGTCCCTTGTTGGATGATTTTCTATGCTATGCTATGCAAATGATTAGACTATGTACATGACTTTCTATGCAAATGCCAATACAATTGAAACATAAACTAAGTGAAGTAGGTTGAGCAAATTTTAGGGTGCAACACCTATCAGGACACACTTTTCTTGTATGACCTTCCTTCTTACAGTGATAACACCTAATGTCAAAAGCGTTACACCATAAGACTTATGATAATCTTTACCCTTCTTTTTCTCAAACTTACCATCCTTCTTCGAGAATTTTCCTTTTATAGACAATCCTTCACCAACTGATGATGTTTTATGTTGCTTTCTTTTGTTCAAGTCATTCGAGTAGAAGACCGACAAAACCCCTTCAAAGGTTAGGGACTCTCTTTCATACAAGAGAGTTTCTTTGAAATGAAAATGAGATCTTGATAAAGCACACAACAACAACAACAACACTTAATCATCATCATCGATCTTAACATCGATATTCTCTAGATCAATAATCAACTTGTTGCACATATCTAACTTTTCAGCCAAGACTCTGTCTTCACTCATATTGAATGAATACAAAGCTTGCTTCAAGTAGAGGCGATTTACCAACGACTTGCTCATGTACAAACCTTCAATTTTGTTCCACACATCCGCTATCGTTTTCTTCTTCGAGACCTTCTAGAGAACCTTATCATCAAGGCTCAATATGATGGCATTGTGGGCTTTCTCGATCATCATCGTCTTCCCCTTCTCCGTAAGGACAACATCCATTCTTTTCGATCCCTCAAACACTTCTACCAAACCTTGCTGAACAAAAAGAGCTTGCATCTTCAAGCGCCATAATCCGAAATCATTCACTCCAATAAATTTCTCAATCTCATACTTCGTTGACGACATCTTGAATCCACACTCGCTGCACCCGTTTGTTGTGTGACAAATGGTATCAATTAACGATGTAAACCTGTAAGAAAGAAAGAGTTTCTTTGAGCAATCAAGAAAAACGATTCAATTCACAAAGAGATAAGAAGAGAGATGGTTATAATGGTTTTTCTATTCACTTTCTCAATTAAGATTAACATATTACAAGTGAATAACAACTCACTCTACTCTACTCTAACTAGAGTACAACCTATATATAGACTCCTAGTATATATATGTCATGTATCATGATAATGCTCATACATGACATACATACCTGTTACATATCAATGTACATAACTATCTTAAGTCACTGCATGTTATATCAGACTTCGACTACATTATGCACATCTTCGACTACTGCATACTAGATTAAACTTCGACTGCAACATGCACATTCGAATCAAACTTTGAAGTTACCTTTGTCGAGATTAGAGTTTGGTCCAAAATATCACAATTATCATTAAAGTATTGTTTTAAAAAATAAAGCTTAAAATAAAATAAGCCAAATTCCTTAAAAAAAAAAAAAAGCGCAAACTTGCTATATTATATTTATACATGGATTTACACAGCCCAGGATTCCTATATATACTTTGAGCAGATAATTCACAACCTCTATAGGACAATAAATGGCAAAGTAAAAAAATAAAAAAACTAATCAGAAAAGGTTGAAGAAGACAAAGCTAAGTTTAGCTAGAAGACTATTTTAGAACTATTATTTCAGAGGAAAAATCTGCATATACAAATAATTTATTCTGAGATCCTGACCATGAGAACACCTTCGAGAGTATCACACACCTAATTACATCTGGGAAGTTGAGCTATACATATTAATTATGGCCAGGTGATGGGTCTTTGGTAAGTGGAGTTCTTCGAGGACCACCTCTTCCCATTGAACTTAAATTCTGCACACAGGATATACAAAACATTATATTATATATAACACACAGTTTAATTCATAGGTATAATTATTTGGTCATTAATATATACATACAAGGGTTTGAGTAGATGTGGTTGGTGTATCCGCAACACCTTCTTGTGAGTGTTTTTGAGTGCTACTTGAAGAGTTATATGGATCTTGTGAGGCTACAATAGAATCAGATGAACATGCATGATGTTTGAGTAGTGATGTTGATGAGTTTTCCTCTTGTTTGATTTGTGTGGACTCAAAACCTAAACACTTCAAGAAAGTCATGAGTGCTTCTTTAAGACAATAGCATGGATGGAAAACATAGAAACACATTGTTTTCTCTTCATTCTTAGGAGGTGATGATAACCTCTCCATGGTTTCTTCCATTGTTTCTGTTTCTCATGCTACTATACAGTAAGCTTATAAATAAACGAGGTTTTCTAAAAGAGTGCATTGAGTGTGACTGACTGTATTAATGTATTCTAACATGTATTTTGCAGGTAACATTTCATAGTCTCAATTAATGCTGCCAAACACATAGGATTCAAGTTATAAAAGCAATGCCACCTACTCCAAAACCAAGATGTCAGAGAGTAACTGCCCTTCACTCTTTCAAAATAAATAACTCCTTTCTTCCATAACAATAAAACTTTTTTTCAATTATAAAATTGTTTTTAAAATTATATAATATTATTGAAGGTAAAACTTCATTTTCGATAAATAAACTTGAAATATAAATATAAGACCATGGTTCTAAATTACGGTTGCAGGTGTTGCATTTGCGATGATTGTGATTACTACAATGCGTATTGCAATTGTTGTGACTAAATTTTGATTGAGTGGTGTTTAATATACAATGTTAAAAAAAAATACTTAACATTAAAAATTTTCATTACTTATTAAGTTTTAGCGTTTTGAAATTTTAAAAATTGTTAAAAAAAACAATTTTAAAATTGTCTGATCTAATTTCTAATGCGGTGAATGTGTGCTCATAAATCACAATACAATTGTGGTCTGATGCAGAAGCTATTGCATCCGTAACATTACAACGCAATCATTTGTGGAATACAATTTAAAACCATGCATAAGACTCAAGCTTGATCTATTAATTTGCATTGATAGATCAGTAAGTAATCTAAATCGATCATTGTTTAAATAATTTATCTTGGTTTTTATGTTTTGAATATTTAAAGGAAGTAGTGAAAGACAGTAATTATGCAGCAAAGAAATTTTGATAATATATTAATTTAATTCACTTATTTTAATTATAGAAGAGAAAAAAAAATGATGTATAACCTCATCCATTTATATTCATTCTGATGTTATTACATAAAAATAATATTTTCGTAAGATTATATATATATATATATATATATATATATATATATATATATATATATATATATATATATATATATATATATATATATATATATATATATATATATATATATATATATATATATATATATATATATATATATATATATATATATATATATATATATATATATATATATATATATACACGCACACACGCTTAATTATAATATTATTTCTTTTTTTAGTTTTGATCCTCTCATTTTAAAATATAGACTTTGATTTCATTTCATTTTATTTTTTATTTCAATCATTTTTTTAATTTGAGTCTAATTTTTAATAACGTGACACAAGTATTGATAACTTGGTAGTTCCTTATTGAACACTTTTATTTTCATGTCATATTAACTAATGATAATTGTTTTTATTTTATTAAAATTTATACTATTTCATTAAAATTAATAATTAAGCTATAGATGAAAGATTGTAGTCGACTTTTACATGCAGTTTTTTAGGAGTTCTCTTTTTTTCTTAATCACATTCTTGTTAGTGATTTGTTTGAGAATTTTATTCCCCGATTAATTTTGTTGTAGTTTTCTTTTCTTAGGTTTAGGCCCCCGTTCTGTCAAAAAAAAAAAATAATTAACTTCCTTCTCCGTCTCTAGAATAAAGAGGAACCCTATTTTGAGATCTAAAAAAAATCTAATCTTGTTCTCCTCAATGAGAAATTTTGTTTCATTTGCAAGAGAGAAAAAACTTTGTTTCATTTTGTTGAACCGCCAACACTTGTAACTTTGGAAGTGGTTGTTGCCGCTTATAGAAACATAGAAAAAATTATTGGAAAAATCTCAAGTCTCAAATTGGTTAGAAATAGAGCCTTGAAAGAGTTTATATAAAATGGTATCCCTCAGCTTACAAGCCGATTTTGTAAAGATAAGTTAGGCCAAACTCTAATATGGTACAGAGCCTATCGATCGGACCATGGGCCGCCCACAGTTAATATCCATGCACCAAGCCCAAAAGAGTGATGGGTCTGAGGGGTGTATTGAGAAAATCTCAAGTTCGTCATTTATTAGATATAGAGTATTGAAAAAATTTATATAAAGTGACACCCCTCACCTAACAAGCTGGTTTTGTAAGGATGATTTAGGTCAAACTCTAGTAAAAATAAATCAGGAATCACCAGAAATCTCTTGTTATTTTTTTCGATGGTTCGATATTGAGAGGAACTGAAAAGGGTGAGAAAGCGTAAAAGTGGAAGTAAAAGAAATCTCGTTAGCTTCAAGAAATATTTATGGATTAATGCCAAAAATACCAACAATGAAAGATATTGTTTCACC
>OZ012738.1:449227823-449370323 GCA_963859935.3 Lathyrus sativus | reverse complement strand
ACTTCCAAACAAATTTGTTGTTTCTTCTCTTGACATTGTTATTTAACCACTGCTGTCACTACATGACCATAACCTACATGCAGAAACCCCTGCCGCAGTAAAAATGAACTGCAGTTAAACTGTCCCTTATTTGAGATGTGCAAGCTCATCAAAGATTTAATTACAATTTGCACAAGATGGACAGAATGAAGGAACCAGAACGGAAATCTTATTTAAGAACAAATAACACATTTCTCCTAGTTCCTTCTTTTCCCGAGAAAACTGATCTACCTCTGCTTTCATTTCAGACTGTTGAATCATAAAATGTATCCGAATTCAGAAGTAAATTTTCCATTAACCCACTAAATTATCAACCAAGACATACAAAACACCTTGAGACGACTGTTTGTGGCCTCGTATTCACTTAGCTTCTGTGATAGGAATCTCAATTTTGCTTTCTTCACGAACTCAGATAATTTCATCTTCGCTAGCACATAACTAGTGCCACAGAGCAGCTCGATCAATATTTGGAAAGTTTGGCAACTCCTCACATCATACTCAAAAGAGGCCAAATATACTCATGTTCCTCACAGACCAAAGTAACCAATATATCCAAATCAAAATCTACTATGTTGCCATTATCAGTAGTGCTGATGACACAGTCAACAAGCTTCTCTTCAGCATCCTCCCTCGGTAAGATTCATTAGCATACCATTTAAAGATTATCACATAAAGCAGTTTCACAAATTCTAGCACAAATAGGTCCCATGAGAGGGCCAAAGTTTTAGCAAGACCAAGAACTAATGTAATATGATCCCTTTGAACTCCCAATTGCTCACAAGCATCCTCCTATGTTGCACTATCTGAATGTTGAAAATCATCGGTTCTGCATTATTGTTCAATCTTCAGGAAAGAAGACTTTCCAACACCAGGGCTACAGACTAAGCACCTATTGCACCTCGTGCTACAACTCTCTCAAATGTTTGAGAAGCTTCAACAGCAAGATAAGGTATAGACAATATTTCTGACAGTATATAAATATCATAAAAAATGACGACTAACACGAAACGCCTGCTCATAAGTCATGTGCAGTCCAGTAGCAGCAGTGTATTATGCTCACCAAATAAGAAAATCCCACACGGTAGAGCAGTGCAACTTTAACCATAATCCTTATCACAATCAATATCCCTCAGTGTGGTTTCAGCAACATCACCGAAATATTGTCTTACTCAAAAAGTCAACGACACAAGGCGATACATGAAGACCTAAACTTTTCAGCCTGACACGAACAGACCTAACCTGCATACATCGGAAAAAATAATGCTACAGTTACAAATACTTCATAAATCATCTTGGAATTGGAAACAGTAAATAAGTATAATACTTTTCTTTTGATGCACTGTGAATGTAAACTTTCTAACACTATCATCCAATGTTGTTTTGGGATTGCACTCAATGAGCTTGTTTGAATAAATTACTAAAATGAGATGCCAATTGACGAACTCATTAAATGACATGGCAAAACATTACCATAAAATCGTTATTTGACATTGTTATTTGACCACTGTTGTCACTACATGACAGAGTCACTTTTGCACCAGAAAACAACAGGTTGTGGTTTATTGGTGTGAAAGACATTAACTTTGGTCAAAAAATCTTACAACATAAGTATGTATGAAATTAATAAATAGATTGTGCCCAATGACCATAACTAGCTAGCCACAACTCTCTTTACTCCATTTATTGATCAACCAATGAAAAAGCTGTAAAAAATAATCTTGCATTTTTCACCTCACAACATGTGAGTATGTGAAAAAGTGTTTGTTTACCTCAAGATACATACATAACAACAATTACAATAAAGTGTTTATTTTTTCTTCCAACAGAAAAAGTTATGGATGTACTGAATATAAAAAAAAAATAGAGGAACCAAATCACACATAGCTCAAACAATTGTAACCAAAAGAATAGTTTTCCAAAAACTTGAGTAACTAACATATGTTGTAAGTTGCCATGCAGTGTAATTACCTGCAATATGAAAAGTATGGGACACAGCAACTACAATTGGCCATCTCTCTGCATAAATCCTCCTCCTTTGATCCGCTACTTTTCTAAGGAAGTTCAACAGTATGGAGAATCCTTCCTAATGTTGTAGGACAGTCTCAACGCCAATCAAGTGTTTCCGTTGCCAAGAATTGAACCCCTGGGACAGCTCAAGCATGCTTCAGGCAAGCTTCTAGCATCGGCGGAAGGAGCGCTTTTAGACCTACCAAAACGCAGATAGACAGGTTCACTAACATTTGCCGCTTTGAAAGAATGATTCTCGACATTCCCACTATTGACACCCTGCAACAATATCAAAGTTCTTTTTCTATAAACACTATAATACAGTAACATAGAGAGTAAAATAATGAGAATTATCATGCCTAGAACAATTGGAATAATCACATCCTTTTCCTTAGCACTCCCTATTCCATCAGAAGAATTGTTATTAGACCTTCCTTGTCCTTCTGGTGTCCATGAACTATTCGCTTGAACCTTCACAAACAAAGTGGAACTCGTATCTTCAAAACTGCCGAAACTTAAACTCCTCAACACCCAACATTTGACTACTAAGCTGCTCAGCTATGCAAGGAGACAACAATTGAATAATACTTATCTTAATTTTTCCCCATTTTATAGAGATGTAACATTATTGAAGTCCAACTTTCATGGCATTGTTTGATTGAATAATCCTATTTCAATGACAAACATACTAGTAGATACTAACTTAGTGATAGAGTTCAAGCCCCAATGATGTCAATAATTAAATTAGTTAGAATCAGTCAGTATAACAACAATAGATTTCTTCATATAAAAGCTTTATGTTTATTATGTATGCCTTTTCCTAGGGTTGTGATCAACCACTGATTGTTCGGTTTGCTGATCCTAAGAGACCTCTGTTGCACCCTAAAATTTGCTCAACCTTCTTCACTTGGTTTATGTTTCAATTGCATTAGCATTTGCATATAGAGTCATGTACATAGTCTAATCATCTGCATAACATAGCATAGCAAGCCATTCAACAAGGGACCAAGCACTATTCTCATCTCTATGAGCCTATCAAGAGATTATTATTCTAATTCAATCTCATTCAAGTCATCAGAAATAAATTGAAGTCTAAAGAAGTCATTGGATCAAGCAGTGAGTCTATCTCCTATCTGAGGGTATCTGAAGGTCATCAAAGAAGTTGTGAGCTGTGAATTGAGCATGGAGAGTATGTAGACATCATGAAAGACCTAGAAAGTCATTTGGAGAAGGAAACAAGTCATTGATGTGATCACAAGAGTTACAGTTGAAGACAGTCAACTAGGGTTTCATCTGGGTCAACCCTGAGTCAACCCTAGGTCAATTGATTGATTGAAAAGCATTAAGGTCTATTTGAGAGATGTGGGGTTCATAATTTGACATGTAAATAAGGATGTGGTGTTGTGCCAAGAAGAAATCAAGAGAAATCAAGGAGAAGAGGAGTTTCTAAATTAGGGTTTCTGTGTAAAATCCCCTAGTTTAGGTCAAACTTCCAAGCAAGATAATTCAAAATGCAAGCTTCAAATGGATCCTTGGACAACATGAAACTTGTAGAGGATCTCAAGAACTTTAATTTTAGTGGTGGAAGACATCAAGGAGATTTATAGAACTCAAGTTATGGTCCTTGCAAGTTACAGGTCATCTGAGGTATCTGAAATTTTGCCTGTGAAAGTTACTTGTCTTCCAAGCAACTTTTACCCATCAAGGAGCTTTCAAATGAATTTATGGTAAACATGAGAGTTGTTCCTCATTGTCTTAGCTTTCTAGAAAGGTATGGTATGCCTTCATATGATTTGTGGAACTCTACTTATGGTCTTGGCAAGCAAAGGGTATTTTGGTCATTTGAGAATTACAGGTCATTTCAAGCCTATGCCCAAAACTCATACAAGGAATCTTCAAATGAAAAACTTCACAACATAAAACTTGTTCCAAATGACATTTTGAGTCTAGAAAAGTGACCATGAAAGATTGGAAAAGCTCATAGCTCAAGGTTTCAAATTTGGTGAATTTAATGAATAAAAAGTGACCTAAAATTGAGATTTTTCTTAATTTGGCCAAATGGGATGAAATTATAGGTCATTTTGATTGGAAAAAATGTTTTAAGAACATTGGAAAAAGTTGATTTTTGATTTTGGTTCAAGATTTGAAAGTTATGCTTGGTTACTTACAAAAGAAGTTACATAATCCAAATCCAAAGGAAAGTGTGCATGGGAAGTTTCTACAAGGTTCTAGAGGTTTCTATTCTTATCTATATATTGCATTGAGAGACTTCATGCCATGTGTTGCGGTGGAAATAGGATCACAAACTATTAATGAGTTTGAATCGCAATTCAATTCACAACCGCTCTTTGATTTATCCGAAGGAAAAGGTCAAAAAGGGAAAACCTATTTTGCATCGTAAACACAATGCGGGGAAAGATCTAGGGTTCGGGGGTTGGTTAAATTTAGGGAAGGTATTAGCACCCTAAACTTCTGTAGTACTCTACAGGAACCTTTTGTTCAGATGTTTACTATTTGCTTTATTTATTTGCTTAAGGTATATGTACATAAGGATTAAAAGAGAGAAAAGAGACCTAAGGGGTTAGTTCTAAGTTTACTCGGCAAGACATCGCATCTTGTGCCTACGTATCCTTACGGGAGTGGAATCAGAGTAATCGTAGTTCCCCTCAAAAGGGAGGTTAGAGACTTCTTGACTGTGGTCAAGGTCTCAAGGGGAATAAACGCATCTTAAGGACACGCTTACGTGGAGTGTCGAAACTCCAAGTTTCTACGTTGAATTGTTATGTTGAAACTAGGGTTGATTTAGGTTAGGGATTCCACGGCGGGAAACCCTAAAATGAGCGCGGCGGCTCTTTGACCTAATGCTAAGGGTAAAACTGTAATTTTGCCTGCGGCGAGGCATTTGTGAAAATTAGGGTTTGTAGTTTGTAGTTTTGAATTTTTAGGGTTTTGAAGGTTTATGGACTATTGGCGCGGCGGCCAAACGGTTAGACCTAACCTTCGGATGTGTGTAATGTGACAGAAATAATGGTGAAGTTTAAGATCATACAAACAGAGAATTAACGACAGAAATTAAAGCCATACAAGCAGGAATTTAAAAGACGGAACTCAAAGCGCGATTGTTAAGTTCGCGAGGTTACAGATGAGAAGCAGTTACAATGATATGAAATTTAATTTGAAAATACGCAAAAATAAAAAGGCAACGGATAAAGCTGCACAATGAACAAATGTGTTAGTAGATAGGAATATATAACTTTCCCGACAAGTCATGAGACGGGGTTATGAATTTATGCATGTTTTTGTGATTTTTATTTTTTATGATATGTGCACCTTAACTAAAATATAATCTATTTAATTTTTGAAAATTATTTTAGCTTGATTTAAAAAAAGTCTTAATATTAGTATAGAAAAAGTTATTATTTATAATGTTATATAAAAGAAATTTAGTTTTTTTTTTAAAAGTTTAAACCTAAAAAAGACAGTTAAAATAAATAAATTAAAATTAAACTGATTTGATAAATGAAACCGGGTCGGGCTGGGTCATGACCCACCAGCTCCGACCCATTTGAACTAAGTATAAAAGATAAGAAAAAAAGAACAGGGTCAGAAACCCTAAAAAAAACGACGGCGCTCTTCGTCCTTCCCTCTTGTCTCCCTCAATCTGTTCCGATTCACTCTTCTTCCTCTCCATTCGCATGGCTTTCTTTCACGTTCTTAACCTGTCACAAAACAAACGAAACGTCGAACATAAAAAGCGTGAGCTCTCTACTTACGTTCTTTGCGATTTCAATGAGGAATGTCTCGTGGAGATTATGATCGGTGACGGTGATGGCGTGGGGCTTTGAAGAGTTTCGATCGGCCGATGATGTTGAATATTGATGACGTTCAATCTGAGGTCGCGATGGCTCGACTCCGTTGAGGATCCTCAGACGAGGAGCTCCGGGGTTCCGTCGAAAGTTGGGGTTCTTAGTTAGGGTTTCGTGATGAACGGCCGCTTTTGGTGTTCTCCGTCTCTCGCATGCGACTACCAACCCCCCTCTTTGAACGAGGTGATCCCATTCCTCTTTATATCCTTTTGACCTTCATGATATTCGTGGGCTTTATTTGGATTTACGTTTCACTTTGGTCGTTCATTTTTCAGAAACTATACTTTTGGATTTGATTGATTTCTGATTGAAAAAAAACTTTCCTTTTCGGATTTGATTTGATTTCGTTTTGTACTGATTGGATTTACTTGGAACTTTCCTCTTTCAAACTCAGGATTTCAGCTCGTTTTGATTTGCATTATGATTTATCTCCACTTTGTGATTCAAATTGGATTTCGCAACTTCCTGGATTTTTCTGATACCGTTTGACCTTTGGATTTCGTTGGATATCTGCTTAGGCTTTTAATCCCCTTGATTTTCTGGTGCAGATTCTTCACTTCGGTCATCCAATCTTGATGTTGGATTCTGGATTTACTCTGATATGGTTTTATCGTGATTGGCTTTGCCCCTTTTTCAGAAGTGGATATCGAACTGGTTTTTTTTTTATACAAGTTCACTGACTCTTTTTTTCTTCTTTCAGATTTAGTATGGATGCTTTGGTTGGATCCAAACTGCCGAGAAGGGGTATACGGCGATGATGACGTTCCGTTTGAGCCCAAAAGCTGACTATAATATTGTTTGATGTTGTGAGCAAAGCAATGGTGTTCAGCCAGAACCGTGACTTTCGGTGATTTGTTTATTGGGCAATGATGTCTCATACTGAGCCCTGCTTCTCGCGTTTGGGTAACTTGGAATTATGCAGGTTTATGACATTATTCTGTTGTGATTCCGTTCCGATATGGGCTTGAGACTCTGACTTGGCTCGGATTTTCCAGTTTTTTTCTGAGGCGATTTGCTGATATTTTGGCTTGATTTTATAACTGTGTTTATGCTGATACGATCCTGGTGTTATGCAGACTCATATGTCAGTTCTGGTGTGAGCTGATATATTGGCCTGTTATGTGGACTGATGTGCTATCTTGTGAACTGATATGCTGGTTGTTTATGTGAACTGATATGCTGCTGATATTTCATGAACCAATTTTGCCAATTTTTGGATTTCAATTGCGGGTCGGCTTATCCTTGTGTCTGCTGTCCCAGTGACTTATGAATTCCATGATGTTATTTCCTTTGTTGTTTTCAGACTTTGGCTCGTGGGGTCTTATTGGAGGCGAATTTCGACTGACCAAACTTGGGATTCTTGTTGGATTGTTCTTGCACTAAGCTTGTTTTGCACTGAACTTATCCTTTTGATTTACTTCCCTGTCGCTGTTGTTTCAGATGTGATATGGCTTGTGGATATTGGATATCAGTTCATTTTGGTTATCAAATTGGGGAATTTACTTGATAGTGGCTGTTATATTTACTTGATGGTGTCCCTTTGAATCCAGAGTCGTGCAAATCCTTTTCGGCCCGAAAAAAAAAAAGCTTCTTTTACCTCTCTCTCTCGGCTGTCCCGCGTGATAAGAACCAATACTACCTGATCTGACGCCAATGGCGCGGATCGGTAACGGGAGTAGGATGCGGCTTCGGTTGTGCCCTCCCGGCACTCGATGATGACAAATGTTCTGAGAGTGTCAAACAATCTCTAACACTTTTCCCTATTCTGTTTTGTTTTCTTTTCAGGTGATCGAGGATTGCGTGAGGCGCTTAAAAGAGGCTTAAATGAAGAATGCTTGAAGCTCTTTTCTCTTTTGAGGACTTTAGGACTTAGAAATAGATACTCCTTGTAAATGTACAATACATTTGTAAACTGAATGATTTATCATGAATAGAATTGTTTTCCACTTCTACTTATAATTCCTAATTGTTTGCATAATAACATCCGCCAAATATTCATCCACTTTCCATGATTATGAATTTTAAATATCCATGAATAACATCCACACATCATTTAAATTCAATTTTGGTTCATGAATATTCAGTATGCAAATAAAATCCAAATTGAGATCTTTCCTGATGAATTCTCAGATGACTTTAACGAACGTCCCTTTTATTTTCAACTTCATTTCAACTTAATATGAAAATTTAAACTGCTTGCCGAGCATCTTTTGGAATGATCATTCACGTGAGCCGATGCCTCAGTACGACATTTCTTTTGTCCCAAAAAATCATAAATTTTACTTCAAATGACCAAAACATCCCTGGGATAATTCCTGCGAATCAAATCATACTCAAACACTGGTTAATGGTTAACAGATGAAAAATGACATGTTTATGCGAAATGACTAACTAGATGTAAGGGTAAAATTTGGGGTATTACACCATGGTTGGTGATTCATTTTGCGCATGATACCAAGTTTCACATCATTCTTCCATTTTGCAAAACTCTCTCAAACTCCATCAAATCTCCATCAATTTCCACATTTCTTGATCTGATCATCATCAACATCTTTCATAGATCACATTGCCATCAGAATTTGGTTGAATTGAAGAAGAACTTGTGTTTTCCAATTTCATCATTCAAGGTGCAAGAAGAAGTGGTTACAAAGATTCAAGGCATTGGAACAAGATCTATTGCATACAGAACTCAAAATCAAGCTCACTGATCAATCTCCAAGCATTGCAAGCAGTGGATTTGAAGAACTCCCCACCTGTTTTCATCATTTACACCAGGTTAGTTTTCTCTTCGAATTGCTTGAATTAGTTAGCATGTTAGGAAATTGTAGGGTTAGAACTGTTAGGATAGGTTAGATGATGAATTTCACAAAGTTTGAGGAAGTTTCATGAGGTTTGCCATTGGTGCACCAAAGCTGTTAGGGTTTAGAACTCATAGTTTATGGCACTATAATCTTGGATATATAGCTTAAAATGATCAGTGTAGAGTGTAGATTGTGTTAGGGTAAAGATTGGAAGGAATTCTCATGGTTGATGACAGTGCATAATGGTGGAACCGAGTTGTTCTACCTATCGGGTTTGATTGTTAGTTGAGTTTTGGAGGAATCCATTGCCATGGCTGTGTAAAGGGAAGAGAAAGGATCAACTTTGCTCTTTACATCATGTGAATTCATGGAGAATCAAGGGAGAACATAGAGGTATAAAATTCGTGCATGGTGAGGTTTTTCTGAAACCCTAGGGTTCCAAGGTTGAAGACGAACCAAAGGTCGTTGGATGACCATGTTGACTTGGACTCAGATCTTAATCGTATGGCCATGGTTTAAAGTTGAAATTTGGAGGGAGAGGCTGTGCACAGAACGCACCGTTTCATTTATCTTTCTGACTGGGCTCAATAATCGCTTGCTAATGCCACCCCCATCAACCAAGGCCCAAGCAATTTGAACTGAAACTTTTACTAAATGCACCGTTTCACTTTATTTCCTTTTTTGTTTTTTCTGAAACCAATTGGGCCCAGACGCGCTTGCTATGCGCGCCCCCCCAGTCTGGGCCCATCTCTCATTTCCAATTGAAATATATTCTTTCTACACCCCTCAACCAAATTAACTCATTTTAATTTTACTTAATTCATTTCATTTCTTTAAAAAATCATAAATAATTGAAAATTGCATGTTTTTAATTGGTTGTTTTTGCATATTGTTCATAATTTTGTTAAGAAAATTATCATATAAAAAATTTAGCATTTCATTTTATTTTGTATTTTTGGCATATTTTTTTTTTTAAATAGGATTAAATAATGTGTAGTTTAATGCATGAATTTGGTGATTTTAGTTTGATTAAATGCTTTTATATTTTTGATCCATTCTTTTTAGGTTGATTAGCTTAGACCTTTAGCTTGTACATAAAATTTAATTCATAATTTTAGGATTAATTTTTAGGTGTTTTGTTTAGGTGTGATTAGTGTGATCAAAACTAGGGTTTAGGAGATAACATAGGAGAATTAAATCATTTCCCTTAGGAGTTGTAGATTGAATCTTTGGGGTATGGGACTATAGGGATTATGGGTAGATAGTAGATCCCTTAGAAATTACTAGGTTTCCCCTATTCTACTATTACTATCAGTATACTGCTTGTATTTGATTGACTGTGTGGTGTGCCCTCTCTAGGGTTATTATTTTGTCTGTGTGGGGTATTGGGTTTGCTTGGGGATTGGGAGAGCTGAAGACCTGTGATGATGAAGTCCATTGGAGATCTAAGAGATTGAAGACCAACTTCCAGAGTTGATGAAGAGGATCCCTTGCTGGCAGCTGTTGAGGAAAGTAGGGTTTAGGAGCTAGGCAGAGCTCTAGAGTAGAAAACTTGATTCACAAACATGGAAGGTCTTGTTTGCCTCCATTCTTTCTCTATGATTCAAAGTCTCTTTCAAATATCCACCTCCTTCCTTTGGAAGGATTAGTGAATGTATTTGAAAGATAGAACTTTTGAGGGAAAATTGTCTGTATAATGTTAACAGTTAATGAGCCACCCTTGGTAGGCAATTGACTGTTTAACATTCATTCCATCTTGTTGACTGCTATTCATCTTGGAGATTGAGACTTGAAGAAAGGCCATTGTAGACTGAAGACTGATGATAGAGACCTTGTTTTAAGGATGTGGAGATGGAGATTGAGGCTTGCTTGAAGCTGGTAGCTGTTTGGAGATGACTTGAAGACAGATGTTGGTGCAGAGCTGCTGTGGCTGTTTATTTTTGCTGTTTATTTCTGATGTATTGTTTGGTTTTCCCTGACTGTATTGTTTGCTGTTTACCCTGTTAGGTTGAAAGTGAATTCTGTTCACTTTTGCCTATTATTTTCTAGGTTCGAGGTTGAGTGGGACTCCTTTGCCTCGCTTGTATTGCTGCATCCATGCATTTTACTGCTTTATTGTATATATGCTTTTGTTTCTGTTTCCGTCTATTCCCTTAGGATCTCTGTTTCTCTCTGTGCAAGAGAGAAGCATGATAGACACTAGGTCTTAACCCATGCATGATAACATTAGGTTAGTTTGACTCCCTTCGCAACCATAGGTTAGAGTTCTGTCTCTTCTTTCTCAAAACAAACAGAAAAATACAATAAATATTTCAAACACAATAAAAGACACTTCTTCCGTAAAAGAATGTGAACTCATCAAAACGTCATTTTTTGTCCGCTTGGACCAGTAATCAGGAAAACCTTTTTCAGAAGGAGATAAAAACAATCAAGATAGACCTGTGTCATACGTGGCCCGAACTACGTTTGCTCTGATCTTTCATGCTGTATGAAAGTACGTAGGCATAGGATGCGATATCCTAGCGAGCAACCTTCCCCTCCTTTCCCGTAGGTAGGTGAACTACGTTGACTCTGATTTCTCGTTCCAGACGGGAATACGTAGGCATAAAGTGCGATACTTTGCCGAGTCATTTTCTTCTCTTTTAACCCTTAACCCTTAGTTTAGATAGAAATAACAATCCATACCCGAAAACAAGCGTGGATCCCGTCGAGTACGACGGACGTGAGGGGTGCTAATACCTTCCCCTTGCGTAACCGACTCCCGAATCCAGGATTTGGTTGCGATGACCATTCCTTTCCCCGTTTTGCGGTAGGTTTACCTCGAGCGTTTCCTTTCCCCTCCGTTGGGATAAATAACGCACGGTGGCGACTCTTCTGTTCAGCCGGCGCCGATTTTCGCAGTAGCGACAGCTGGCGACTCTGCTGGGGATCCAACGTCCCCTGGCTGCTAAGGACTGCGATAGTTCCTTATGCATTTGGGATCCAACGTCCCTTAAGAGAGTCAATCCTAACGCTTGTTTTCCTGTCGAGGATTTTGTATGGATTTATATTTTCTGTCTTTCACTTTCAGCATTATATTATTGATTATTATTGCTATATTGGGGTGTGACGGGTGTTCTATGATTGAGAGATAAGCCGGACCTGGGCTTGAGTGCACCTAGAATTAGAGTAGAAAGTAGTGGGCGCGTGCCGACTTTGCTTGCATTAGTGTCTCATGAAATCTACACTCGGACGAGGTTCTTTTGGTTGACTTCTTTTTCTACCCTTTGGGTCGAAGGGGTTGTTGGTTAGCTGAATTGTCGACTCCGGGAACCGATCATTTGGAAGTTGGTTAAGTGAGGCCTCTTCAGGACTTGATGATGCCACTCCTTCTGGGAATCGTATCATCAACCCTGAAAGTCTGTGACGCCGACGACCGCATAGGATGCCATACCATTGTCAGTTACTAGGACACCTACCTGTGAGAGGGTTTGGGGTTATGCAGGTAACTAGACCTTCAGATACCGGCTATTTCTTGATCAGAGATCTTGGGTATTTATGGATAGTTATGAGGTCTGTCAGAGACCAGTTGGAGTTATGATATGAGGTCTATCAGAGGCCAGTCAGAGTCATGCTTGAGGTCTGTCAGAGACCAGTTGGAGTTATGATATGAGGTCTATCAGAGGCCAGTCAGAGTCATGCTTGAGGGCTGTCAGAGACCAGTTGGAGTCATGATATGAGGTCTATCAGAGACCAGTCAGAGTTATGTTGTGGGGTCTATCAGAGACCAGTGTTGGAGCTTTGTTTTAGGTCTATCTGAGACCAGGGTTTGAGGAATTCTGGAGGGTCTATCTGAGACTTTTGATATGGTTCAGGCTTTTCAGCTATGGCATTTGGTCCCTGTTGCATGTACTTGCATTGCATTGTTTGCATAATCATTGTCATTGCATCCCATTAACGTGTGTCTGTGCTGCAGGTGCATTTGCATATTCCCTGGTTCTAGTGCCCGGACTTCTGCTTATTGATCATGGCTGGTTTGAGGAAGACAGTTGCGTATAAGTTACCTACACCTGATATTACTCCCTTACTTGGTCTGATGTCCCTTGCTGATGAGGAGGTTAGGAGAAGTTTCAGGATGAGTCATGGAAGATTGCTGAGATTAGTCTGCAAGCCAACTGCTGTTGAGATGAACGGGTTGTACACCTTGGTGCAATTCTATGACCCGACATTGAGATGTTTCACGTTTGCTGACTTTATTTTGGGGCCTACCATTGAAGAGTATGCAGAGTTTACTGAGCTACCAGTACAGAATAGGGTTCCCTTTATTCACTCTGTTGCTGAGCCCAAGTTGGAGGACTTAGCTAAGGCCTTGCACATGAACGCTGCTGAACTGTTAGTGACTTCTTGGCTTGGGGTTCCAGGTTTCTCCCTTGATTTTCTGGTTGGCAAAGCTCAGGAGTATGCCAAAAACGGGTGCTGGATAATCTTTAATGCTATCTTGGCTTTATGCATCTACGGAATAGTGCTGTTTCCCAACTTACCCAATTTTGTGGACTTGGACGCTTTCCATCTGTTCGCTGCTGGCAACCCGGTGCCCACTTTGATCGGAGATCTCTATCATTCATTGCACTACAAGAATGAAAATAGAAGGGGAAAGACTGTTTACTGTTGTGCGCCGCTGTTGAACATATGGTTTAAGAGTCATCTTCCCCTGAAGGGACCCTTTGTGGATAGTGCAACTACAGCTAGCTGGCCAGAGCGCCTGATGAGGCTATCTTCCGAAGACATTGAGTGGTTCGACCGAGACTTGCTGGGGTCTGAGCTTATTTTCAGTTGTTCTGGGTATCCTAATGTTCCGTTGATAGGAAGAAAAAGGTGTATCAATTACAACCCTTCTCTGTCCGTTCGCCAGTTCGGATATGCGTTGAAGAACCCACCAAAGGAGGAAGAAGTACAGGAATCTCTATACTTCACCGGTGATTTGAAGGGAGAGTTACTAGCCAAGATGCAGCATGCCTGGACACGTATTAACAGAAGAGGGAAGCCGCTGTTGGGGAAGAATGATTGTCAGGCTTATGCGCCATACAAAGTTTGGATCCAGGAGAGAGCAAGGCAGTTGCTGATGCCATTTCCAGCTGCACCAGTCCCTGTTCATATTCCGGTGGAAGAACCAACTACTGTCACTAGGGAGGCCTACGAGTAAGTTGTTAAAGAAAAGGAAGCCTTGACGAAGATCAATGAAGGGCTAGAGCAAGAGCTGGCTCAGATACGCAGTGAGAAAAACAAGGTTGTGCATGCTTTCCAACAGCAGATCGAGCTAGTGAACAGACTAGGGGCTGAGTTGACTGAGGAGAAAAAGAAGCGCGAACGTCTGGGTCAAGAGTTCAGAAGCTCCCATGACATGCTGGAGTCCAAAAAGAAAGCACTCGACGCCGCTCACCGAGAAATCTCTTCTTGTAATAAGACTTGGAATGCTACGCTAACCAACAATAAAAAGAGGGAAGATAAATTGAAGCAGCAAATCTCTGACCTCGAAGAGCAGTTGAAGGCTAGCATTAAGAAGTATGAAGAAGAAGTGATGACCAGATATAGTCTCCAGAATGCATTGAACAAGGCCATCGAAGGCAGGAATGAAGCTGTGTCTCAGAAGCGTAAGCTAGAGGATCGCTTCGGAGAAGGGGCATGGGAGGAAACCGCTGGTGACGTACGACGTGTTCTCAAGAGAAGAAATCAGCGTGTCGAGGGTCTGCTTACTCGACCAAGCTATCCAGAGACCAAGAAGTTACTAGAAGAGTATCAGGCTTATGAGTGTATCTGACCATTTCATGTATTGATGCTTTATTTGCATAGTGCTGACCATCACCAGGATTGTTGGTTGAGGTCATGCCTTCTTATTGTACTCAGTGATATTGTATTCTTGGCTTATTGGATTTCTCTGCAATATATGAGGCTTTCTATGATTCAGCTCCGATCTTCGTATTGCTAGCACTGTCACTGCACTGACACCTTCGCACTAGAATCGGGGGAATGGCATTCCCTAATGCACAGACACACATTGCATTACAGGTGATTATTGGATGGTATCTTATTTCCTGCTCTGTATCAGGACTTTTCAGGATTGAAGATTAGCGCCTGCACCGATACTCCACTCGCACCAACTGTCGAAGAATCATGGATCAAATGCAGAATGAGATGCAAGATATGCGTGAGAAGCTGGCGCTCTTCATGCAGACAATGGAGACTATTGCAAAAGGTCAGGAGAATTTGCAAGCTATGGTGCAGCCTCTGTTAGCGAGGAATGCTGGGCATGGGAATGAGGATCATCAGTCTGTGCGAGTCGACACTGTTCATGGGGATGGTACTCCCACACCAGTGGCTCCGCCTGTAGTCAACATACCTGCTGTTAATGTCAACAACGGTACTGCTGCTGGGAACGGTAACGTTGGAATTGGGAACGAGACTGCTGTCCATAACGTTGGGCTCGGTGATGTCAACTTGGGTGATAATATGGGAGGCAATGGCTTCGGTAATGCTGGATTTGGTTTCAATGACCAGGGATTCGATAATGCTGGGAAATATGGTTTCAATGCTCAAGGCTTTGGGCAGGACGGATTTGGTATGACTAATCAGGGTTACGGTGGATTCGGAAATGGAAATGGCGCTGGGTTAATGGCTTTTGGACCTGTGGGAGTTGCTCCGGGGTACGGCAACAGAGGGCGAGGCCCGATAATGAATCAGATTAGAGCTGGCCGTAACAACGGATACGATGGGTATGGAGCTGGGAATGGTAATTGGCAGGAAGATCAGCAAGAGGACGCTTTCTCCGGTGGAGGTTTCGAAGGACCGATGGATGACTCCCAGAGGATCAGAATGCTAGAAGAGAAGATGAGGGGGGTCGTAAATCAAAGCGCTGTGGGCCTAGATATGTCAACAATGGGTCTAGTGCCTGGCTTGAGGGTGCCAATCAAATTCAAAGCTCCTGCATTTGATAAGTATAAAGGGGACACTTGCCCAAAAGTGCACGTGCGGTCATATTACAGAAGGATGTCGGCGTATTCAACTGATGAGAGGATGCTAATGCATTTCTTTCAAGATAGCTTGTCTGGTCCTTCCCTCGAGTGGTATATGGGATTGGAACCAACTCATATAAAGACATGGAAGCAGTTGGCGGAGGCATTTGTAGCTCACTATAAGTATAACAGCGACTTGGCACCCAACCGGGTCCAATTGCAGGGGTTGTCCCAGAAGAAGGGTGAAAGCTTTAAAGAGTATGCGCAGAGATGGCGCGACATGGCTGCTAGAGTCCATCCTCCCCTAGAAGACAAGGAAATGAATGACATGTTCATAGGAACATTCACCGGCATGTTTTATGACAAGTTGTTTCACACATCTTTGGGCAGTTTCTCAGACTTAATTCTGATGGGAGAAAAGATTGAGAGTAACATTAAGCAGGGAAGATTCCAAGCTGAGGAATCTACTGCATCCGGCAGTAACAGGAAGGCTTTTGGTGGGCGCCGTCAGGGCGATGCAAGCGCGGTGTTTGGGGGCCGAGGCCGGGGAAGAGGTCGGAACCAGTATAATCAGCCGCAGCAGGTGGCAAGCGTTACTATTCCGTTTCAGCAACAACCATTTCAACAACAACAACAACAACAGCAACAGCAGCCACAACAGGGGACACAGCCTGCCCAGCGCAGATTCCAGGGGGGTAAACCAAGGAGAGTGTTTGAAAAGCCTCCTTCAACGTATGCGGATTTGTTACAGACGTTATTGGGTTTGAACCTGGTAGAGAAGAGAACTCTGGCGCCAATAACAGGCACTCCTCCGTATGGTTATGATGCAAGCAGGCACTGTGAATTCCACTCTGGGGCCCCGGGCCACGATGTAGAGGGTTGCCATGCGTTTAAGCATGTTGTGCAGGATTTATTAGATAGTAAGGCTATCAATTTTGGAACGGCGGGTCCGAATATAGTGCAGAAGCTCATGCCCAACCATGGGGCAAACGCCATTTTAACTGAGGAGGGTTTGAATTTGATTATGAATGTCGACGACTTAAAGACGCCGTTGTGCGAGATAAAGAGCCGATTATTGCAAGGGGGTGTCTATCCAGGATGTGACGAGTACTGCTTAGAATGCTGGACCCTGGCAGGGGGTTGTGATGACTTAAAGAAAGGTATTCAGGCTTTAATAAATGGCGGCACACTGCAGTTTGACCGAGCAGCAGTTGAAGAACCTGCAGGGGCATTAGCAGACAAACAAAGTGATGTGGCCACTGTAACGATTCCGCGAAAGACAATCACTATAACAGCACCGGCCAAGCGACCGCCGATCACCATAACCAAGGCAGGACCAATCCCGTACGAGAGCACTAAGGTAGTCCCCTGGTCCTATGGTTTGGAAGTGTATTGTGACGGAGTAAAAATTGATGTTAATAAGCAGCCAGCCGAGACTGTAGACAACGTTGTTGGTACCGGAGGTATGACAAGAAGTGGGAGGATCTTCATATCGCCTGAGGTAGAGGCTGAGAGACTGGCAAAGGGGAAAGGAAAGATGGTTGAAAATGTCGCTGTGCAGGCAAGCGACAAAGAAACGGCATCGAAGGATGTGGAAGAGTTCATGTGCTTGATTCGAAAAAGTGATTATAAGATCGTGGAGCATCTGCAACAGACGCCGTCAAAGATCTCTATACTGTCGTTGCTATTATGTTCTGAAGCTCACAGAAATGCATTGCTGAAGGTCCTGGATACTTCCTTTGTACCCCAAGATGTTTCCGTGAATCAGCTGGAGGGGGTGTTGGCACATGTGAATGCAGGCCATAGCTTGGGCTTTACAGACTTTGACTTGACCCCTAAGGGGAGAGAGCATAATATGGCGCTGCACGTCTCTGTCGAGTGTAGAGGATCAGTCATGTCTCACGTGCTGGTCGATACCGGATCATCTTTAAACGTGCTGCCCAAGAAAGCGATGATGAAGCTAGATGTCAGAGGAATCCTGTGCACGCCTAGCGACCTAGTGGTCAGGGCATTTGATGGTACGCGAAGAACGGTTTTTGGATCTATAACATTACCTCTACAGGTGGGGCCGGAGGTTTTCGCAACTGAGTTTTATATCATGGACATCCAGCCTGCATATAGCTGCCTTCTCGGACGACCCTGGATCCATGGGGCTGGGGCAGTCACGTCTACCTTGCATCAAAAGTTGAAATATATGGTCGGAGACAGCGTGGTCACTGTATGCGGAGAAGAAGACATCCTGGTCAGCCATCTGTCGTCATTTAAGTATGTGGAGGTCGACGAAGAGATTCACGAAACACCCTATCAGGCATTTGAAGGGTTGCGCATCAAAGACAAAGGTTCCGGGCCGAGCAAAGCTTCGGAGATAGCTGTCTCGTCATATAAAGAAGCTCAAGCTCTGGTAGAGACTGGTGAGACCAAGGGCTGGGGCAAAGTGCTGGATATTCCTGTGAAGATGGACCGATTCGGGTTGGGATATCAACCGTCGTCATCGACACCTGCTGTGGGGGCACCCCGTTTCAGAGGACCAATAACTATCACTGCTAGCGGAGTATGTCATGAGACCATCAACGCTGCTTCAGAGTCTGACGAAGGAAACAGCGACTGCGATATGGACGCCTGGATTCAGCCGAGCATGCCAGGACAAGGATTGTGCAATTGGTCTATTCAAGAGATTGTTCCTGTGACTCTTAAACAGTAATGCTTTGTTTTTAATTGTTGAACAATCTGGTGTCTTGCCCGGGGCATCATGATTTGCCTTAGGGCTGTGCTGTTATGAACATTGCGTGTTAATCATTAAATAAAAGGCGTTTTTCATGTACAAATATTGTGCTCTCTGTTTTTCTTGTTTTGTATTTTACAATAAAATGGCAACGTGGTTATTCGCTTTATACGCATTTTGAAGCATTTAACCATTCCTTTTGCAGGACAACATTTTCAGATGACATCCTTGAACCACCTATGACTCGTTCCCGACTTTGAGCACCCGGTATTTCAGGCCGAAGAAGAGGTTGTTGAAGATGGTGACGTTCCCGAAGAATTGTCTTGGTTGGTGAAGCAAGAAGAACGAGTCATTCTGCCTCACGAGGAGGTCATCGAAATTATTAACCTGGGGTCGGAAGGGGTTGAAAAAGAATATCCGAATAGGAGCCCGCGCTGCAAAGCGACATCAAGCGAAGACTGGTTGAAATGCTCAGAGAGTATAGTGATGTGTTCGCTTAGTCGTATGAAGACATGCCTGGGCTCGATACAGATATGGTTGTGCATCATCTGCCGTTGAAAGAGGAATGCCCGCCGGTCAAGCAGAAGCTTCGCAGAACTAGACCTGATAATGGCAGTGAAAATTAAAGAAGAGGTTCAAAAACAGTGGGATGCTGGTTTCCTAGCTGTGACAAAATATCCCTCATGGGTCGCTAACATTGTACCAGTGCCAAAGAAAGACGGTAAGGTGAGAATGTGCGTAGATTACCGTGATCTGAATAAAGCGAGCCCAAAGGACGATTTTCCGCTTCCACATATCGATGTGCTAGTTGACAACACTGCTCAATTCTCCATATTCTCCTTCATGGATGGCTTCTCAGGCTATAATCAGATTTAAAATGGCGCCAGAGGACATGGAGAAGACTACTTTCATAACGCCTTGGGGAACATTTTGTTATAAAGTGATGCCCTTCGGATTGAAGAATGCTGGGGCAACGTATCAGCGTGCAATGACGACTCTTTTCCATGATATGATGCATAAAGAGATCGAAGTTTATGTTGATGATATGATTGCCAAATCCCAGACGGAGGCAAGAGCATTTGGTGAATCTGATGAAGTTATTCAAAAGGCTTAGGAAGTTCAGGCTGAGACTGAACCCTAACAAGTGCACCTTCGGGGTGAGATCGGGTAAACTGCTGGGGTTTATCGTAAGTGAAAAAGGAATAGAGGTTGATCCTGCTAAAATAAAAGCAATTCAAGAGATGCCGACGCCTAAAACAGAGAAAGAGGTGCGCGGGTTTTTAGGGAGGGTTGAACTACATCGCTCGGTTCATATCTCACCTAACTGCTACGTGTGAACCATTATTCAAGCTGTTGAAAAAAGATCAGGCTGTAACATGGAACGAAAATTGTCAGAAGGCGTTCGATAAAATAAAGCAAGTATTTGCAGGAGCCTCCTATTTTGATACCCCCCAGTGGCAGGGAGACCCCCTTGATTATGTATTTGACAGTTCTTGAGGGGAAGCATGGGTTGTGTCCTCGGTCAACACGACGGGACAGGAAGAAAAGAGCACGCGATCTACTACTTGAGTAAGAAATTTACTGAATGTGAATCTCGATATTCAATGCTTGAAAAAACTTGTTGCGCGCTAGCCTGGGCCGCCAAACGTTTAAGGCAATACATGCTGAATCATACAACCATGCTCATCTCGAAGATGGATCCTATCAAAATATGTATTCGAAAAGCAGGCACTATCAGGGAGAATTGCCCGTTGGCAGATGGTCTTGACTGAATATGACATCCAGTATGTCTCGCGGAAGGCTATAAAGGGGGAGTGTGACTGTCTGAGTACTTGGCAGAGCAGCCTATTGAAGATTACCAATCGATGAGGTTTGATTTTCCTGACGAGGATATCATGTACCTAAAGATGAAGGATTGTGAAGAGTCGTTGCCAGACGAAGGACCGGAATTGGGTTCCAAGTGGAAGTTGATCTTTGACGGAGCTGTAAATGCTTACGGTAGCGGAATAAGGGCAATCATCACTACTCCACACGGGTGCACATCCCGTTTACTGCTCGATTGACCTTTTCAATTACCAATAATGAAGCCGAATACGAAGCTTGTATAATGGGGCCTTGAAGAAGCCATTGATTTGCGAATCAAGAATCTGGACGTATACGGAGACTCAGCTCTGGTGGTGAATCAGATAAAAGGGGAATGGGAGACACGTCAGCCCAATTTGATACCTTACATGAATTATGCGAGGAGATTGTTGCCTTTCTTTGACAAGGTTGAATTGCATCATGTACCGCGAGCGGAGAATCAGATGGCTGACGCCCTGGCCACTTTGTCTTCCATGTACAAAGTCAACTTCTGGAACGAGGCTCCCCAGCATTGTTATCTCTCGACTTGACAGACCTGCCTTCGTATTTGCTATTGATGAAGCATCTGACGATAAACCATGGTATTTCGATATCCTCAATTTCCTGAAGAACAAAGAGTATCCGGTTGGGGCATCCAGTCAAGATCAGAAGACTCTCAGGAGATTAGCGGGGTAATTTCTATTTGAATTCGGATGGTGTCTTATACAGAAGAAATCACGACCTGGTGCTGCTGCGTTGCGTAGACGAAAAAGAGGCGAAGCTGCTCATGGAGGAAATCCATGAAGGAACCTTTGGTACGCATGCTGGTGGGCATGCTATGACGAGGAAGCTGCTGCGGGCAAGTTATTTTTGGCTGACTATGGAAACTGATTGTTTCAAGTTTGCGAGGAAGTGCCACAAGTGCCAAATCTATGCTGATAAGATCCATGTGCCTCCGAGTCCTCTGAATGTGATGTCATCGCCATGGCCATTCTCGATGTGGGGAATCGATATGATTGGAAAGATTGAGCCGACAGCTTCTAATGGGCACCGGTTCATTCTAGTAGCAATCGATTATGTTCACCAAGTGGGTAGAAGCGGCGTCTTACGCAAATGTAACTAAGCAGGTGGTGGCCAGATTCATCAAGAGAGATCTCATTTGCAGATATGGAATCCCCGAGCGGATAATCACAGATAACGGTTCAAACCTGAACAACAAAATGATGAAGGAGCTCTGTCAAAATTTCAAGATCGAACATCACAACTCCTCCCCTTACCGACCCAAGATGAATGGCGCTGTTGAAGCGGCCAATAAGAATATCAAGAAGATCGTCCAGAAGATGGTGGTGACCTATAAGGAATGGCACGAGATGCTACCTTTTGCTTTGCACGGTTATCGTACGATGGTACGCACATCAACCGGGGCAACCCCATTCTCGTTGGTATACGGAATGGAAGCAGTGCTACCACTGGAAGTTGAGATTCCTTCTCTGAGAGTATTACGAGACGTACAGCTAGACGAGGCAGAATGGGTGAAAAACAGGTTGAACCAGCTGAGTTTAATGGATGAGAAGAGGCTCGCTTCTCTAGCATACAGTCGTTTGTACCAGAGCCGAATGAAGAAAGCATATGATAAGAAGATACATCCTCGGAGCTTTCAGACGGGCGACCTTGTGCTGAAAAAGATTCTCCCGCCGCAGGCAGATCACAGGGGCAAGTGGACCCCCAACTACGAAGGGCCATACGTTGTAAGAAAAGTCTTTTCGGGAGGAGCGTTGTTGTTGTCCACCATGGACGGTGAAGACTTTACGTCGCCTGTGAATTCGGACGCAGTAAAAAAATACTTTGCTTAAAATTGACCCGCTGGACAAAAAAGAGAGTCCAGGCAAAAATGGGGCATCCTGGCGAACCAAAAACAGAATGAAAGGTTCGGGCAAAAGTTAGGGATAAAATTGAAAAAATGTACACCCGCGAAGTTGAAAACCTACACTGGGCGGCTTCGGCAAAAAAGGGTATCCCGGTGAACTGAAAACCCGTAAAGGGCGGTTCACGCAAAAGTTAGGGATTTGAAAAGCAAATGACTGCGGTCCGAATTTGATACTGCAGTGAGCATTGGTGCTGGAGAATATACTTGAGGGGTCGATTATCAGATACAATCTCTTCGAAAGTGTGGATACCGGGAAAAGCATTAGAGTCGGGCGAGTCATAGGAGGATCAGTTTGTGATGTTCATCTGCATCCCGTTGCCGACATGTGTACAAATTTGATTTGTCAATATATTTATGCTTCTTGTGCATACTTGTATATTTGTTGTGCGTAGCTTCCTCTTTTCAGGAGTTACATTCCGTGTACAAAACTCCGCCCATCCAGGGGCCCAATCAATAAAATATGTTATTCAGTATTTGATGCTGGTTCTTTACTGTTTTGTGCATGATAAACGCCTAGGTTTGATGAAACTAGCAAGTACATAACATCACTGGCCCTTGCCAATAATTGCTAAAACTTTGAATTAACTGAAAATAATGTCACTAACGCTAACCTGAATAGATTTGGTTGCGTAGACTTGTCTTGTCTTGTTTGTGGTGTTGCAGGGTTCATAGCCGTATGAAGAGGACGATCAAAAGAGTGCAGTATGGACCAGAAGCTCGTAACAAAAGACTCGCTCCCCACGCAGGTCGTGCTTCCAAAATAGCAGTGTTCCTTACTGAAGAAGGATCAAACTCCCTAGCTAGTCGCAGCTTATCCAAAGGACATTCTCCAGCGAAGTCGTTTATCCTTAGCAGAGTATGGCGATTCCAAGAATGTAGACTGTATTCAGACGGTGTATCTCAAGCAGAGTGGTTTTAGCGTCAGAAGACTAATATTTCCAACTCGTGAGCTGTATTCAGGTAGTCTACCCTTCCCAGTAGGGTCATTTACTCTCCCTCCAGCGGAGTCAGTTGATTTTCCCCAAGAGAATCATCCCATCCCCAGTGGAGTTCTCTTTTCAGCAAGTGTTTTCATTCCTCCCAGTGGAATCCGAAGATTAAGACTCTCCCCGGCAGAGTTGGTTGGGCGCCCTGGTATTTACTTTGCCAGAATACCGTGTGATATCCGTTCACTCTCCAGCAGAAGTCCAATCATACCGGGCGCATCTGCTATTCCCCAGCAGAGTTATGTTCCCCAGCAGGGTTGACTTCACTCTTCCAGCATTTATTTTGCCGGAATAATTCTGTAGCACCTGGCTATCCCCAGCAGAGTTGGCGTTGTCTTCAGCATTTATTTTGCTGAAACGGTTTCCTGTATCCCAGCAGTTCGAGTCTGCATTTGCATCGGCATATAGTGTCATACTTGCATCCACCAAACAAAAGCACGTAGCATTTCCATGTCGAATGGAGCATTACGTCATTGTCAAACATATGCATTTTGGAAACGTAAACTAGGTTGGCTAACCGTTTGTTTCAAGTGTTGTTATATTGCAGGCGGAGAGAGCTCTTGCTCAAATGAATTACCAAACATTCAAGATCTCGATGTGAGACATTCAACAAAAATGTCAGTTTCGGCAGTATTTCCCACAAAGTTACCATGAAGAATTTCTCCTTGTCCCCAAGCAGAGTATTTGTCATCAAAAGGTTTCATGAACCAGAATTTCAGAGGCTGCCGCCGGTTATCAGAACAGGCGTCCGGTAGTTTGGTTTCCAAATATCCTCAGTAGAGTCCGCTTCAAGGTCGCTGTCAAGTCAGTGCTAAGAAGTTTGTGGGTTGGGACCAATGGAGAAATGAGTCCTGACGTGGACAATTTTATTGACGGGATTTCTTCGTGCTAGAGAAGTGGGTGTCCTAACGTGGACAGTTTTATTTCCCCGGGTTGATAAGAGGTGCTAGTCCTAACGTGGACAGGTTCGATTTCTCGGTATTGGTGGAATGTGAAATCATGACGTTGACAAAATTGATTACTCTTCGTGTTGGTGTCCTGACGTGGAGAATTTATTTCCAGCAGATATCTTTCTTCGTCGTGGTGAAAGGTGTGTCCTGACGTGGACAAGTTTATAGTTCTTCGTGTTGACAAGATGCGTGAGTCCTGACGTGGACAAATTTATCTTTCTTCGTGTTGGTGAAACGGGAGTCCTGACGTGGACAAGTTTTATTTCCTCAGCGGGTCGAGGATGTGAGTCCTTACATGGACGAATCAAGACGATATGTGAGTCCTTGCGTGGACGAATCAAGACGAGATGGGAGTCCTTACGTGGACGAATACAGATGTGATTCCTTACGTGGAAAAATGTGAGTCCTTACGTGGACGAATCAAAGATTGGTTCCTTACGTGGAAAGAAGATTGTTTCCTTACGTGGAAAGAAGAGATGTTTCTTACGTGGAAAGAAGTTTACTCCTTACGTGGAAAAGCTATATATTCCTTACGTGGAAAAGTGTGTCCTGACGTGGACGATGTATTCCTTACGTGGAAAGGTAGGTCCTAACGTGGACGAGGTTTAGTCCTGACGTGGACAGATCCAGAAGAGAGTTATTCCTGACGGGGATGAGTTTAGTCCTGACGTGGACAGATACAGAAGAGATGATTCCTTACGTGGACGGTGTTATTCCTAACGTGGAAGAGTTTATTCCTAACGTGGACGATTTATTTCTGATGAAATGCGGACGAATTATCCCCAGCGAAGTTGCCGAGATTTTTTCCGGGTTGACAGCAGGTGGAGTCCTGACGTGGACAAGTTTTAGTTGAGGTTTCTTTGTGTTGACGAAACAGGCGTCCTAACATGGACAAAGTTCTATCCCTGCGACGATACAATCTTTTTCAGGCTGATATAAATAATCCCCAGCACGGTCGCTAATGGATCAGTGGGTTGCCGTAATAGCTAGATTCAATTGATGAATGTCGTTCCCCAAGCAGTGGCGCAGTTCATTTCTGCGGTTGGCAAATTTCCGGGTTCTTAGTATTCAACCGTCTCGTACCTTGAATGTTTGAAGGCCGTTCGCTCTTCACCCAATCGGGTCCAAGTCGCTTGAATAGGGGCAGCTGTTGCACCCTAAAATTTGCTCAACCTTCTTCACTTGGTTTATGTTTCAATTGCATTAGCATTTGCATATAGAGTCATGTACATAGTCTAATCATCTGCATAACATAGCATAACAAGTCATTCAACAAGGGACCAAGTGTCGCTACTGCGAGAATCGGCGCCGGCTTGACAGGAGAGTCGCCACCGTGCGTTATTTATCCCTCAGAGCGGGAAAGGAAACGCTCGAAGTAAACCTCGCAAAGACGGGAAAAGGTATGGTCATCGCAACCAAAACCTGGATTCGGGAGTCGGTTACGCAAGGGGAAGGTATTAGCACCCCTCACGTCCATCGTACTCGATGGGATCCACGCTTGGTGTTTATAGGTAAAAGGGTGTGTTATCTATCTACGCTAATGGCTGGTCTGAAAAGAAAATAAAAGGACAGGACTTGACAGAACATACGGTGTTCTGGGCCTACGTATTCCCTCGTGAAATGGGAAAGTCAGAGTCAACGTAGTTCGACTGCCTACGACTAAACGGGGGAAAGGTTGCTCGCCAGGACATCGCGTCCTGTGCCTACGTACTTTCATCTGGTATGAAAGATCAGAGCAAACGTAGTTCGACTAACTACGGGTAAACAGGGGCTCTCACACAGCAGTGAGAAAACAAACTGGTCTCTAAGGCTCGGGAACCTACAAATACGATCTGGTCTCAAATGCGCTCGGGCAAGAGAAAAGGATAACAATTAGTCGTTAGCGGGAAAGTCTCGATCGCACAGTCGCGAGAGAACAAAGGTTAGTCGTTAGTGTGCTCGCTTGGATATCGCATCCTATGCCTACATATCTTCGTCTGGAACGAGGAATCAGAGCAGCTGTAGTTCAGCTAACTACGGGTCAAGCTACTCAAAAGATCCTACAGAAAGGAAAGGGAAACCCTAGAACTACACCTGAGAAACAGGGGAATCTACCTACTGCTATCACACCTGGCTGACTATCCTAATGTCTATCATAACAACTCCGCAGCGGAGAAGTCAGAGCTCCTAAGGGATCATGGCAACAGGACTAAACCACAAACAAGAAACTGCAACGTAAATGAATACTGAAAATATGCATGAATGCAACAACTAGACAAACAAGGCACAGAGGCCGCACACCACAAAGGTAAGGGAGCTCAGCTCTACCAAATACCAACAAGCAAAGACACTCAATAACAAACAAGCAGAAGGAGGACCACCTCAACTTCTCATGCACACAAAGTCTACTTCTAAGATGCACCTACTCAGAACTATCTAGATGAATACCTAAGTCTAATGCAACATAACATCATTCAAGTCAAACAACACAAAGAGACTACCCCTGAGCAGGGCCTCTAACAAACTTGAAACAAGCTCCTAATCCATCTCTAAACAAAACTCAATACAATACCCTAAGCAAAGATCTAAGCCAAAACTCTAATCAAAAACCCTAAGCAAGAGGAATCAATCCCAGTCTCCAAGCTTCAGAACAAGCTTACCAGAGAAAAGGGAGCTAAGCAGACAAGCTCATAGTGCCTTCCTCAGGAAAGTACCAGGAGGTTACTACTCAGGAGTCATATCCTATGCGGCTCGACAACTGTGATCAGTTTATATTCCTCCTCAGGAGAAATTAAACTCACATGAAGGCTCCTGCATCACGGGATACTTGAGAAATACCTATATGTACTATGGGAACTAAGTGAGCAGACTCATAGGACCTTCCTCAGGAAAGTACTAGGAGGCTGACACTTAGGAATCGTACCCTACGTGGCTCGACAACTGTGATCAGTTTACATTCCTCCTCAGGAGAAATTAAACTCACAAGTTGGCTCCAACATCACTGGATACTTAAGAAATCCTAGGTAAACTAATGGAACTAAGTGAATAGACCCATAGGACCTTCCTCAGGAAAGTACTAGGAGGCTTCCACTTAGGAATCGTATCCCATGTGGCTCAACAACTGTGATCAGTTTACATCCCTCCTCAGGAGGAATTAAACTCACAAGTCGGCTCTGACATCATTGGATACTTACGAAAGAGGTGAGAAGAAAGAATGAAAGTCATTCATAGTGCCTTCCCCAGGAAAGTACCATAAACTCCCTTCAAACTTCAGGATCTCGAACCTCGCAAACAGACAACAAGCTCCTAGACTAAACCTCAATCCAATGCATCTCTGCAAGCTCCAACAGGACTCCAACCAGCTCCCAACTTCAAGAAGAACCCGCAGGCCAACAAACCACAAGAGACTATCTCTGAAGTTCAACCACAGTTGAACTTCAAAGTCAGAAGTCATCAAGACTTCTCCTATCTTCAGGCTCAGACAAATCATATCAGGACACCCTACAAAAATCTAATAAAAATCTAGGGGAAACCTACATGACTCTAGGATAACATACTGAAAAATCAGAACAAAATTCAATACCAGATGAAAGAGCTAAAATCAGCAACACAGACATATCCACAAACCAATTTATTCAACATCAATAACAGTGAAAAGATGCAATTAAAATGAAAATGCATGATTGAGCTAATATTTTTGTACTATAAAATTCTACACTGGATCACGAGTCTACAGAAAAAAGAACGGAATTATTTGACTAAATCTACCATTTTTTATTAATTTTCTAATGATATGCATGCATTGAAAATATTAAAAACATCAATTAAAATGGAAAATATACAAAAAAATAACAAACAAAAAATAAAATGACATTTTTATTTTTATTTAATTTTCTTAACATTTTCATGAAATGGTAGAAAAAAGAATTATTAAAAAAAAAACAACTATTTTCATTTTATTATGAATTATTTACAATACAAGAAAATATAAAAGAAAAAAATAAAAGAAAATGGAATAAAGCTGGGGGGGTTTAAACAGCAATGGTTATGAGTTATTTCTAGCTGGGCCCTGAAGGTGGGGGTGCCAACAGCAATAGGGCGCAGGGCCCAGGTTTGAAATCAAACAATCAGAAAAAAAACATATGGGGGGTGCAGTCAGCAACGAATTTCAGTTATTATATACCATGGGCTTAAACGAGGGGGGTGTTGAAAGCAAATAGGGCGCAGGGCCCAAGCTCAGAAACCAAACAATCAGAAAAAAAACATATGGGGGTGCAGCACTAGCAAGCTTCCAATTGATTTTCATTGGGCTTACGCCCAGGGGGGTGCTATTAGCAATTGGGCATAAGGCCCAAATCCTATCATTCAGTCTCTCAACAGGGGGGTGTACGAGCAACTGGGGGTGTAGCGTTCAGAAAACGCGTTTGGGCTTAGCCCAAACCCCAATCCAATTATCTGCTGAACAAAACTACTCCTCTCCCTCAAGATCCCTAACACTGTTCATCATCCTAACCCCCAAACCCTAGCCGTTTTCGCCATCTTCCTCCTCTGCAACTCACCCTCTCAAACGCTTCCTGAAAACCTTCCCACATACCCTCACACACGACCTCACACAGCTCAAACAAATCAGCACGCAATAGTCTCGCTGTTCTCTCACAGTTAAACACGAATCACAAACAACCCTAACTAGCGTTACTCGTAGTGAAATAATTGAAGCTGAAGCGGTGTTGCCAACATAGACGAACATGAAACAAGATTGGAAGGCTACGTACCTGGATGAAGCAAGAACAGGCTGAAGGCGTTCTTGAGTTTCGTTGAAGATTCAGATGAAGCTCAGAAAGATCTTCTGGAAAACTAACCGAAGGATGAAGATCCCTGATGAATCCACGAAAACCTTGACGATTGATGTTGAAGAACGATGGATCTACGAGATTCTGAATGATGATGATGAACGTAGACGCTATGATGAATCTTGGAGGGGATTCTGGAAAAGTGAACAACGATGAAGATCGTGTTCTGGAAAGTTGAATAACGATGAAGATCGTGTTCTGGAAAGTTGAATAACGATGAAGACCGTGTTCTGGAAAGTTTCTGATGAAGGTGTGAGCGATTTCTGGAGAAGTGATGAAGGTTGATGAAGGTTTGAGTGGATTCTGGAAAAGGTTGTATGAAGGTTCCGGCGACGATGATGTTTCCGGCGAGGGATCAGATGAAGGTGACGGAGGAGAAAGGGGGAGAACGAAGAAGATAGGATGATTCTGGAGATTTTGGTGGTTCAGGTGGTGGCCGGAGTTGGTTGACGGTGACCGGCGGCGGGAAGTTACGGCTGATGCATGGCCGCCGGTGAGGTTGCTGGTGAAACTCAGGCGATGGGTGTGGGGAAGACAAGTGTCTCAGGGAGGTGGCTGCATGGGATACACGTGTCCTAGGGGAGAGAGTCAGAGGGTGGCGTGGCGTGATTGCTGAGAAACGTGTGGGGCCTCTGAGTGTGTGTAACGTGTGCTCCCTCCTGAGCCAACACGTGGCTCTGTAGTATTTATATCACTGAAAAATCTGGATCTTTCTGGAAGTTTCTGGGGCTTGCTGGGAATCGCTGGATCATTTCATGGACCTTTTTTGGACTTCTGAGTCTTTTGAGAACTGGGCCTTAAAAAAAAAGCCACCTCTGGGCCCATACGGACAATGAATGAAAAAACTGTAAAAAACTGAATTTTAATAAAAAACAATTAATCCTAACTATATCTAATTAATACCAATTAGCATCTAATTAACCAATGATTAATCCTAATAAAATCTAACAACTTCAATTAAATCCTAAACAAAAAGATTTAAATCCTAATTAATTCTATATCAACCTAATTAAATCTAAAAAAAATCAATTAACCTAATTAAACTCTAAAAAGTCAATTAAAGTCTAATTAATTCTATATTTCTACTAATTCTATTAAACTTCTACCATTATTTAAAACTAGCAAACCTATTTAAGACTATAATATTTCCTATATTATCTAAACAACTATTTAATTTCTATTAACCCTAATTTGTATCATTCTATTTAATATGCTAAGAAAAATCCACCAATATTCTAAAAGTGATAAAAGCTATTTAAATTCTATTAAAAATTCTACAAATGATTAAAATCTATTTAAAATATTCTATAAAATTCTAAAAAGAGGATTAAGCTATTAAAATATTCAAAAACCCTATTTAAATTCCAGAAAAATCTATGAGGCCTATTAAAAATTCACAAAAGTCTATTAAACCCTAAAAATGCAGATGAATGCACATGACCCCCGTAAAAGAGCGCACGAGACCAGATCGAATCGAACAGAGATCCCCGGGCATCAGAATATCCCCAAAATTACTGTGCAAGCTAAAAATCACTGAGGAGCGCACAATTTCCTAAAAATAAAACCCCGATAATCTGGACTGAATCTGCCATATCTGATAGACGAAAATCAAGCTGTAAACTCTGATATCCCCTGCTTGTGCACAAATATCACATGTCTGAGCTGCGAATATGAATTTAAACCATGAGTCAGATAGGAGAATTGGTTGGTCAAATTTTAGGGTGCAACAGCTGCCCCTATTCAAGCGACTTGGACCTGAAGGGTTTGAAGAGCGCTCAGCCTTCAAACATTCAGAGGTACGAGACGGTTGAATACAAATAAAACCCGAAAATTTGCCAACCGCGAGCATATACTGTAAACTGCTTGGGGAATAAAGTCCAGAAAACCGAGTCCAGTTATTGCGGCACCAAACTGATTAATCATCTGATAAAGAACTCCTGATTTGAATACCCGTTGCTTGTGATACCCCATATAACAAACCCTAGGGTTGCAACAGAACACCTGATCCTTTCACATTGCCTACTGATAGGCAGGAAGAGAAATATACTCACATCGCCCAAAGATAGACGGGAAGACACCCTGATTGAATACTCACCTCGTCTAAAGATAGACAGAAAGCCAACATTAATCTCCCAATTCACATCGTCTAAGGATAGACGGAAAGACACCGTAATCTCCATATTCACATCGTCTAAGGGTAGACGGCATCATCCTGATCGATGAACAAATCAATATTCTCATCGTCTAAGGGTAGACGGGATCATCCTGATTGATGAACAAATCAATATTCACATCGTCTACTGATAGACGGGAAGTCACCAGCATCTCCATACTCACATCGTCTAAGGGTAGACGGCATCATCCTGATTGATGAACAAATCAATTCTCATCGTCTAAGGGTAGACGGCATCATCCTGATTGAACGCTCACCTCGTCTAAAGATAGACAGAAAGACAACATTAATCTCCCCATTCACATCGTCTAAGGATAGACGGAAAGACACCATAATCTCCATATTCACATCGTCTAAGGATAGACGGGATCATCCTGATTGATGAACAAATCAACATTCACATCGTCTAAGGATAGACGGGAAGAAATTCTTAATCTCCATATTCACATCGTCTAAGGGTAGACGGGATCATCCCGATTGCATACTCACATCGTCTAAAGATAGACGGGAAGAAATAATCTCCGTACTTGCATCGTCTAAGGGTAGACGGTATCATCCTGATTGATGAAACAAATCAATATTCTCATCGTCTAAGAGTAGACGGGATCATCCTGATTGATGGACAAATCACTATTCTCATCGTCTAAGAGTAGACGGAACAAAGCCTTAATCTCCATACTCACATCGTCCAAAGATAGACGGGAAGACACCATAATCTCAATTCAACACCAACCCTTGAATTTCAGAATCCTTCTGTCTACGGGAATTGATGGAAAGATCAATATCTTTGAAGGGGCCACATCGTCAGTATGGACTGACGGGAAGAAAACCACCTTTTAAAGAATCATGTCGTCAATAAGAATCAACGATCACGCAAACTGAACATTCTTCGAAGAGCCTCGCCATCAATAAGGATTGACAGTCAGAAAAGTACCTCTTGAAACGTCATCTCATCCAATAAACAGAAAGAGAACCAATATCCAAAATCGTTTTGAAACCCCTCAACAACCAAGGATAGCCGGAGAAGACTCGCTGGGGAAACACCTCATCATATGTATGATCTGGCAATAAGAAACCCGTTGAACGGTAGCTCGAAACTTCACATCGTCTGCTGACAGACGGAAAGGAACAGCCACTTACTAGAGAAGCTCTGTTTTGAACCTTATTGAAAATCCATCAAAACTTCACATCGTCTACTGATAGACGGGAAGAAAAGCATATCCTGGGGAAACCCCTTCTTAAAACCTCACTGCGGCCACCCGCAACTTCACATCGTCTATGGATAGACGGAAAGAAAACCACATTCGTACTCAGGACGTCGGAGAAGTCCATTCATTGGAGGAACACATCGTCAATATGAATTGACGGGAAGAAAAGTCTGTCGACATCAAATGACTGCTTGATTAAAGCATAATTGTTGTATGATCTGAGATACAAATAATCTGCTGAACTGTCTGCATACTGTTGCTGGATAAATGCCCCTGAACTGATCACAGAGTAATTCACGCGCCATATGAGGCTGATAGAAAATCTAACTTATGCTTCGTATGCATATGCAAATGCTTTAATCTTTCTACAGCGTAATGCTCCATTCTGGATAGAAATGCTACGCATTTTGACAATGATATGCAAGTATGATGCAAATATGATAATGCATGTAATATGCTAATGCAGGCTCGAGCTGCCGGAGAGAGCTGGGTACAGAAAACCACTTCAGCAAAATGAATGCTGAAGGCGAGGCCAACTCTGCTGGGGATAAACTGGATATCACTGAATCGTCCTAGCAAAATAAATGCTGGGAGAGTGAAATCAACTCCGCTGGGGATATTGGGAACTCAACCGAACGCCTCAACGAAGTAATACCCTGTTGGGGAACATAATTCCACTGCTAAATAGAAGATGTGCTGAATATGATTAGACTCCTCTGGGAATAGCTTATCCATGCCAATGACAAATTGGACTTTGCTGGAGAAAATGGAGGGAGTCTTCCCGCGTACTGACGACGCTCGGATCTGGAAATTGATGCGCCATCACAGATGGGCTTCACAATAATCGCAAACATGGATCTGAGCTCTTAAACTATCTTACTGGGTCAGGTACAACTGACGCTGGAAAATATCCTTCATGCGCAGCCTTTTAATGAAGAGTCAAGGGATAGTGACATGACTTCCCGCATTCGTCTCGCTCTCAAAAATCGACTGTATCTGCTCGAATAACCCTGAATGGTCTTGTAGGTACGGAGAACAACAGTCCTTTTGCTTCTGATATGCCCCAGCTTATAGGACATCTGTGGGGATAGTCCCTGAAAGGAAATCTGCAAATTTGTTGCTTCGATGGTCTGATATAACATGCCTCAGCGTTCTGAACTTCGGAGAAATACTTCACCTCACCTGCTTCTCGCACAACCTTTGCGCGCTTAAGATGGTCTGCCCCTGACTGCAATGACCTAGCCCCGATTATCTGATTCAAAGTAATACCTCCTGACTACGACGTGTTCACCGAACCTCAACCTGATTGCCCCAGAATAACTGACTTCGAAAAGCTGACCTGACTGGGGATCACAATAAAAGCTTGCCCCTGCTCTCGGAACATTCGGGCGTTCTGCATTCTATCTTGACCATACTTTCCATTGTAGGAAGATTTCCTGCTGTCAAGCGCTTACTCGCAAGTAAAACAAGTTGTTCTGCATAAAAGATGTATTAATGCAACACATATGACAGCTTTGACATCCAATCTGTTCACTGGGAAAAGGAAAAACAGTTTATAGCATATAATGCATCAACATCAGTACCAACATGGTAAGAGGAACCTTTTAGGAGTCAGAATCGACGCGACCTTTACCGGAGTATGCTTTCGAAACGACCTGCTTCAATTAGGACTTTTGAAGGTTGTAACGTGGTCAGGTTCACGGTTTTGAAAGGAAAGGATAAAGGCTCAAAGTTTACTTTAACCCACCCATTCTCCTTGATGTTCTCCCATCCTACGTTCAGCTAATTTGACCTTAGCGCTCACCTCTCAGAGGTTGAAAGATAGGAATGATAGTTCGAGAAACTTTTGGATTTTGGAGTGACAGCCACTCATTTTTCGTCTTTGACACTTGAGGTCACACGATTCGTATTTCATTTGAAGATTTTTCTTTTGATCTTTTTCATCTTTTCTTTTCATATCCCTAACTTTTTCCTGGACTGACTCCTTTTGAGTTTCTTTTGATTTTTTTTAAGTCCAGCGGGATGCCCTCATTTTTGCCTAAGTCATTTGTTTTGAAGTTTTCTTGACTTAGCAGGCTTTTGATTCTTTTTCATTCTTCTCTTTTTTTCGAACAAGTCATGTGACACTGGTTGTCTGACTCTTTGGGAATTGATGTGGCTGTCCCACTCTTGATTGAACCATTGTGGTCTTTTAGGCACGACCTCTAAGGGTGCGATTAATCCTCGAACGGACACTCCTTTTGTAATTTGGACGCTCGGTCAAATTAGCTAACACCTACCCTGCCCCAGGTTAAGATTGAGGGTTTTTCGTTTTCAGAAAGAAACTCCTACTACAAGGCTCAAAGGGGTTAACAAGGGATTATCTTCCTTATATCTCCGGTGTTTAGGGATTTGAAACAATGCCTGTACATCATCAACAGGTTTTATCTCAAAAGCATACAATATCGGTAGTTGCATGTCGGTCATTTTCGTCATCCTCCCCAAATTCTTCTTAACCAAGCGTTGGACATTTGTAAAAACAGTTAGTGAACACGATTGGATTCAATCAAAACATGCATATTTATTTCATTATCATCAGTTCGAATGAAAACAACAAGTTTTACAAGCAAGATTACAAATTCAAACAGGAAAGCAACTACAAATGTAAAGAAATGACAAGCTAAAACAAGGAAATTATGCTAGCTTCCGAGAACCGGGCTTTCACATCTGCCCTGCTGCTGAACCAGCTATCTTTATTAGAGGCAATTCGATGCTGTCTTGATCTGCTTTCAACGACTTAACCAAATTATAGAGCCCTTCCTCCTTCATTCAGATGATTTGGGGACTTCTTGGCCCGAAGCTGATTGCTGCACTATCCAGCAGATCCTGCACTTTGTGCTTAAAAGCGTGGAAACCTTCTATATCGTGACCCGGGGCTCCAGAATGAAACTCACAGTGCTTGCTTGCATCATAACCAAACGGGGGAGTTCCCGTTATTGGTGCCAGAGTTCTTTTCTCTACCAGATTCAATCCCAACAATGTCTGCAACAACTCAGCATATGTTGAGGGAGGCTTCTCAAACACTCTTCTCGGTTTACTACCCTGGAATCTTCGTTGAGCCTGCTGTGCCCCCTGCTGAGGCTGCTGCTGCTGGTATCGGGTTGACCCTTGAACACCCTTTGTATCAAATGCAACATTGGTTTCTTGACCTTCAATGTATTGATTAACGCCCTCCTTATGCTTAACCATTTTCTTTCTTAGATCTGCCCCAGGAATAGGCAACAATTGCGGGCCTGGAGATTCTGACACCATGGAGTCCAGGATACGCTTCTGACCCACTGCAGCTTTAGAAACATCTGTCATCTTAGCATCGACTGAGACAGGAGCAATATGCACAGCTACGCCGCCCGGCGTGAATTCAATATCGTGCGAGTTAATCAGGTCTTGAACATTGTGCTTAAAAGCATGACAACCCTCGATGTCATGTCTGAATGCCCCGGAATGAAACTCACATTGCTTACTGGCATCGTACCCTTGAGGAAACACTCTCGTTGGTGGTGCCAACGTTCTCTTCTCAACCAGATTAAACCTCAATAAGATCTGCAAGAGCTCAGCATAGGTCATAGGTGGTGCCTCAAACATTCTCTTTGGCTTCCCTTCCTGGATCCTCTGTTGAGCCGGATGTATCTTCTGTTGCTGCTGCTCAGGTTCCACATGCACAGGTGGCGCGAGCTTCTTCATTGCGGCTTCAAATAGCTGATCGTCTTCTTTTCTAAGCACATTCTTGACTACTTCCATGATCAAGCTCATTTGGGTCTTCAGCTGACTGTTCTCCTCTTTGAGAATCTTCTGCTCTAGACGCATCTCTTGCATGTCTCTCATCATCTGCCCCAGCTGGCTTCGGACTTCGATCAATTCACACTGATTCTGTTCCATATCTCTGAAGGAGTTCCTGCAACAAACTGGATGACGAGGAAATAAGGCCCACGGTTCTGATATACCTGCTAAATGATAATGCAGCGTAGCAAGCAAACACATATTCACAACGAGACAAAGAGAAACTCAAGCTATAAGCACACAGACGAACAACTCCCACATATGTACAACCAACAAAATCAACAGGTAAGCACAAATGAGTACGAATACAATGACCCCAGCCAACAATCCTGGTGGTGGTCGGCAAATACTAGTGCACAAAAGCTAAACGGGTTAAGCAAAGAAAACAGATGCGACACCCGGCACAGAAACCTCTAGAAACTTATCCTATATTCAACTGAACTCTCCGATTGACAATCCTCAGAGCACACACTTCCTGCGGAGTCTTCCATGATATTAACTGACGAACCCCCACAACTGGAAGATGGAAAATCATTAATCTGAATGAAACCCTGAGGAGTGATGCAAATACGGCTAGAGTCTAACAGATCCTGAATCTGACTTCTAAGCACTTTACAATCATTTGTTGAATGCCCCTGTGCCCCAACATGGTACTCACAGCGGGCGCTGGCATCAAAACCTGGAGGATATGGTGGAATCACCGACTTAGTCTCTTTCGGCATTATCAATCCACTTCTGACCAGATCTGGCAACAACTGACTGTACGACACCGGTAGCTGAGTAAACTGCCTTTCAGGTTTCCTTGGTCTGCGTGGAGCATGCTGACGCGATCGGCGATAGGATGATCGTTGACTTGAAGTGTCTGAAAACTGATCCTGAGATGCTAGAGATTCTGAGGTGACGTCATCTCCTTCCCCCTCTTCTTGAGAACTGACAACTGACTCAATCTTATTAACTGGGACGTAAGGAACATCTCTAAACTTTCCACTCCTGAGTCCTCGCTCAACAATCTCTCCCAGCCTCATCAGGCCCACAAAGCTTGTGCAACTGAACAATTTGTCAAAATAATGGCCTTTCAGGGTACCCAAGAAGATGTCAACCAGTTCCCTTTCCGGAAGCGGTGGTCGAACACTAGCAGCCAATTCCTTCCATCTTCGCAAATACGCTCTGAATGATTCATTCTCCGCTTGAGACAATTCTTGCAGGTCTACGAGACTAGGAGTCAAATCCAAGTTGTAATCGTACTGCTTCATGAAAGCTCTGGCTAAATCCACCCATGATCGAATCTGATTACTTTCCAATTGCACGTACCATTTCAACGATGCCCCAGTCAGGCTATACTGGAAGCAATGGATCATCAATTTGTCATTTCGCACAAACGAAGTCATCCTTCGACAGAACATCATCAAATGCAACTTTGGACAGCTATCTCCCCTGTATTTTTCGAATTCCGGCACTTTGAACTTGTACGGCAACACGAGGTCAGGGACCAAGCACATGGCTACAGCGTCCAGGTTAACGGCATCTTTCGCTTCCAAGGCTTTCATTTGCTCTTCCAACACTCGGACTCTTCTACCATAGTCAAGAGCTCTTGGATCTACTAACCCGGTCACTGGAATATCTCTCCGGTAATTCATCACAGGGAAAGCAACACATTGATTGTTAACAGGAGGATAGTGTTCATTTCGGGCAAGAAATTGCTCATGCCGATCTCTGTTCTCAACAGCAGGCTGCACAACTTGGGCTGCAGTAAGATTGTTCGCTTGCGGGAAGCCTTCCATAGAATCATACTGATGGTTGGACGCCACAGTAAACCTTGCCAAGGTGTTAGGAGCCTGGAAATTGCCTTCAGACATAGCCACCAATTACCTGTAACCGACTATGCTGCTTGATTCTGCTCAAATCTGCTTCAGCCCCTTGGTTGTCTTCAACACTCCACTCTTGCCTCAAACAATTCCCCGAGAATCACTTTCTGGTGAAAACAAAGGCTGGATAAGTGCTCTGCCCTGCTAGAGAAATGTTATGCAGTATGATTTATGCAAACAGAAATACAAAAATGCTAACGTGCATGCGTGCATTGGAGATATTTCCCCTCCAATTCCAGTGTCAGTGGTAGCAAGACGAGATAAACCATAAAGACAATATTTGGAAAAACCCTCATGTATTGATTAGAATAACAGTCTTGTCAAGAGGTTACATAACTATGCTCCATACAGCTGATATGATAAGGAGGATCCCAGCCAACATGCCTGGTGGTGATCTCAACATACAGAATACAAGAGAAATCAAATACGGGTACGGTTGCGGAAGTCCTCGACCATCTTCTTTGTCTCTGCGTGATCTGGTTGATAAATCAAACCTTCTATTAGTCGATCCCTCTTCCTGACCGTCCCCTGGATGTCTCTGACAAAGTCTTCCCAAGCCTTATCATTAGCACCATCCCCAGGTTTGGGTCTCTTGGCATCTGCTCTATGCTGGAAATCTTCCAAATTCTTCATGGCATCTGTCAACTTGCGCTCGGCCTCGTATCGGCGACAGGCTTCTTCTTCAAGCTCTTCGTTCTTCACTTTGACCTGTTCTTCTAACTGAGCAATCTGTGTCTTCAGCTCTTCTTCTCGCTCCTTGCGCTTGGTCATAGTGAGATCCCAGTGTTCTCTGAATTTGGCTAGCTTTGTGTAGGCCCTTTCCAGCTCTTGCTTCTTAGTGGCCAACACACTACTAACTGAGTCGACATCTAACTCCAGACGCTTCTTGGTTTCAGTCAATTCCAATAGCGTAGTCTTCAGATGTTTCAGAGTTTCAGCCTGTTGCTTGGAAATATATCCTGTTTCAATCTTTTCATGTCGAAGCTGGGCGTTCTCCTGCTCTAAAGCCTCTTTAGCCCTGGCTAGCTCTTCTTTCTCCGCCATCAGTTGCTTGTAAACCTGAATGTCCACAGTAGTAGGCTCCTCTACTGGAGAAGGATGCAATGGCTGAATCGCTGGATACGGCATAAGGAACTTCACAGCTCGCTCACGAATCCATTCTACATATGGGCTAGGACCTCGAGTATCCCTTCTGCTACCTGAAAGCTTCCCTCTCTTGTGCAAGTTTTTCCAGGCTTTCTCAAGTTTGGTCAGCATTTCTTTCCCTATTGCCCCGGTGAGATACAGAGATTCCTGTATCTCCTCGGGCTTTGGCGCTCCTTGAGGTATGTACCCAAATTGCTTGATCAATAAGGAAGGGTTATAGTTGACACAACCTTTCCTTCCTATTAACGGAACATTCGGGAATCCTTCGCCTTTGAGTATGACTTCAGCTCCAAATACCTCTTTATTGGTCCATACCACGTTCTCAGCAGTCAATCCCATTAAGCGCTCGGGCCATCCTAGAGAATTGATAGATGTGACAAACGGGCCTGACTTAGGCATATGACTGGTGAACCACCTGCATAGGAGAGGTACACAGCAAGACACATTCCTTCCTCGTCGCTTTTCATTCTGATAGTGAGTTGAATGGTGGATATCTCCCAGCAAAGTAGGAACTGGGTTCTTCGCAGCCAAAATATAGAAGGCATCAGAATCAACAAAATCAGGAATGTTCGGGAATAACACGATGCCATACACACATACAGCAAGGATGACGTCAAAAACATCCCAGCTACCCTTCTGGGCATATTCTCGAGCCTTCTCCACTAAGACATCCAATGGAAATCCCCATACGTCTCCTCTTCTGATCATTTTCCCAGACAGCTCAGACTCTTTCAAGCACAGGATGGTAGAAAGCTCAGCCAGCTTAGGCTCAGCGTCCGTACGATAAAAAGGCATCTGTTCACGGATCGGTATATCCAGAAGTGCAGAGTACTCCTCCAGGGTAGGAGCCAAAACGAAGTCGGGAAATACAAAACACCTGAGCTCCGCGTCGTAAAACTGTAACAGAGTATAAATGCCGCTGGTCTCGTAGGCAGATGGCTGATAAACGTAGGTCAGAATCCTCCCATATCTCTTTCTGAAGTCACCCATTCCCCTCTTCTTAGCAATAGCAATCAATTCTAACAATAGACTGATATTCGGCGACGGAAACTTATAGGGCAATACTCTCTTCAGGTTTTCCATGTCTTGCTAGGAACAAACACCAGAACTGGAAGGGAAAATATGTACCTGCAATACACACACGTTAGTTGAATGCAAATGATAATGCGATGATGCAATATGATAAATAATGCAATCTGCGAACACAGGGGCTATGCTGTAGCCTGAAGAGGAATATCTCTGTGATCAAGAACAGAAAACCAACACGGTCATCAGAACCTCATGCCACTAACTATCATCTGATACTCAAAATATCAATCTCCTGGTAAGAAAACCATCTGAACCTCTGTATCTGACGAGAATACCATCTGATAATAGCCTCAACCTCAGATAAGAAACCCATCTGACCCAGACAACACACCTGGAGATGAATCAAGAACACCATCTGATAAAGATACTGAATCATGGTTTCTGAAGGCCAGTTTTCCTGCAATAACCCAGTCCCTCTCACAGGCAGGATAGACCTAATCCACGGACAAAGGTACGGCATCCTATGCGGTTATCAGCGTCACAGACTTTCATGAGTGACGATACGATTCCCAGAAGGAGTGGCATCATCAAGTCATGAAGAGGCCTCACTTAGCTGACTTCCAAATGATCGGTCCCCAGAGTCGACAATCCTCACGTCTGGACTCCCCTCAGATCCTCAGGACCGGAAAGGAGCACCTCTGCAAGAATCTCGTCTGAGCGCAGATTTTCGTAGGGAACTGTGCCTGCTCAGCAGACAGGTTCGTCTACTACTTCTCCGCAACTATATCTAGGTGTGTACTCAAGCCCAGGTCCGGCTTTTCACTCACAGTAACATCCCTTTGCCCACAGCAATAATCATAATAATATAATGCTGGAAAATAAATGCGGAAAGGTAAAGGTACAGAAAAGTAAAGTGCAGAAAAGTAAAACACAATATGCACAACACCCAACAAATAAACACCCAAGCGCTAGGATTGACTCGCGTGAGGGATGGGAAACGGTCCCAGCACAAGGGATGGGAAAAGTCCCTAGATGCTATAAGTCCCCAGCAGAGTCGCCAGCTGTCGCTACTGCGAGAATCGGCGCCGGCTTGACAGGAGAGTCGCCACCGTGCGTTATTTATCCCTCAGAGCGGGAAAGGAAACGCTCGAAGTAAACCTCGCAAAGACGGGAAAAGGTATGGTCATCGCAACCAAAACCTGGATTCGGGAGTCGGTTACGCAAGGGGAAGGTATTAGCACCCCTCACGTCCATCGTACTCGATGGGATCCACGCTTGGTGTTTATAGGTAAAAGGGTGTGTTATCTATCTACGCTAATGGCTGGTCTGAAAAGAAAATAAAAGGACAGGACTCGACAGAACATACGGTGTTCTGGGCCTACGTATTCCCTCGTGAAATGGGAAAGTCAGAGTCAACGTAGTTCGACTGCCTACGACTAAACGGGGGAAAGGTTGCTCGCCAGGACATCGCGTCCTGTGCCTACGTACTTTCATCTGGTATGAAAGATCAGAGCAAACGTAGTTCGACTAACTACGGGTAAACAGGGGCTCTCACACAGCAGTGAGAAAACAAACTGGTCTCTAAGGCTCGGGAACCTACAAATACGATCTGGTCTCAAATGCGCTCGGGCAAGAGAAAAGGATAACAATTAGTCGTTAGCGGGAAAGTCTCGATCGCACAGCCGCGAGAGAACAAAGGTTAGTCGTTAGTATGCTCGCTTGGATATCGCATCCTATGCCTACATATCTTCGTCTGGAACGAGGAATCAGAGCAGCTGTAGTTCAGCTAACTACGGGTCAAGCTACTCAAAAGATCCTACAGAAAGGAAAGGGAAACCCTAGAACTACACCTGAGAAACAGGGGAATCTACCTACTGCTATCACACCTGGCTGACTATCCTAATGTCTATCATAACAACTCCGCAGCGGAGAAGTCAGAGCTCCTAAGGGATCATGGCAACAGGACTAAACCACAAACAAGAAACTGCAACGTAAATGAATACTGAAAATATGCATGAATGCAACAACTAGACAAACAAGGCACAGAGGCCGCACACCACAAAGGTAAGGGAGCTCAGCTCTACCAAATACCAACAAGCAAAGCCACTCAATAACAAACAAGCAGAAGGAGGACCACCTCAACTTCTCATGCACACAAAGTCTACTTCTAAGATGCACCTACTCAGAACTATCTAGATGAATACCTAAGTCTAATGCAACATAACATCATTCAAGTCAAACAACACAAAGAGACTACCCCTGAGCAGGGCCTCTAACAAACTTGAAACAAGCTCCTAATCCATCTCTAAACAAAACTCAATACAATACCCTAAGCAAAGATCTAAGCCAAAACTCTAATCAAAAACCCTAAGCAAGAGGAATCAATCCCAGTCTCCAAGCTTCAGAACAAGCTTACCAGAGAAAAGGGAGCTAAGCAGACAAGCTCATAGTGCCTTCCTCAGGAAAGTACCAGGAGGTTACTACTCAGGAGTCATATCCTATGCGGCTCGACAACTGTGATCAGTTTATATTCCTCCTCAGGAGAAATTAAACTCACATGAAGGCTCCTGCATCACGGGATACTTGAGAAATACCTATATGTACTATGGGAACTAAGTGAGCAGACTCATAGGACCTTCCTCAGGAAAGTACTAGGAGGCTGACACTTAGGAATCGTACCCTACGTGGCTCGACAACTGTGATCAGTTTACATTCCTCCTCAGGAGAAATTAAACTCACAAGTTGGCTCCAACATCACTGGATACTTAAGAAATCCTAGGTAAACTAATGGAACTAAGTGAATAGACCCATAGGACCTTCCTCAGGAAAGTACTAGGAGGCTTCCACTTAGGAATCGTATCCCATGTGGCTCAACAACTGTGATCAGTTTACATCCCTCCTCAGGAGGAATTAAACTCACAAGTCGGCTCCGACATCATTGGATACTTACGAAAGAGGTGAGAAGAAAGAATGAAAGTCATTCATAGTGCCTTCCCCAGGAAAGTACCATAAACTCCCTTCAAACTTCAGGATCTCGAACCTCGCAAACAGACAACAAGCTCCTAGACTAAACCTCAATCCAATGCATCTCTGCAAGCTCCAACAGGACTCCAACCAGCTCCCAACTTCAAGAAGAACCCGCAGGCCAACAAACCACAAGAGACTATCTCTGAAGTTCAACCACAGTTGAACTTCAAAGTCAGAAGTCATCAAGACTTCTCCTATCTTCAGGCTCAGACAAATCATATCAGGACACCCTACAAAAATCTAATAAAAATCTAGGGGAAACCTACATGACTCTAGGATAACATACTGAAAAATCAGAACAAAATTCAATACCAGATGAAAGAGCTAAAATCAGCAACACAAACATATCCACAAACCAATTTATTCAACATCAATAACAGTGAAAAGATGCAATTAAAATGAAAATGCATGATTGAGCTAATATTTTTGTACTATAAAATTCTACACTGGATCACGAGTCTACAGAAAAAAGAACGGAATTATTTGACTAAATCTACCATTTTTTATGAATTTTCTAATGATATGCATGCATTGAAAATATTAAAAACATCAATTAAAATGGAAAATATACAAAAAAATAACAAACAAAAAATAAAATGACATTTTTATTTTTATTTAATTTTCTTAACATTTTCATGAAATGGTAGAAAAAAGAATTATTAAAAAAAAAACAACTATTTTCATTTTATTATGAATTATTTACAATACAAGAAAATATAAAAGAAAAAAATAAAAGAAAATGGAATAAAGCTGGGGGGGTTTAAACAGCAATGGTTATGAGTTATTTCTAGCTGGGCCCTGAAGGTGGGGGTGCCAACAGCAATAGGGCGCAGGGCCCAGGTTTGAAATCAAACAATCAAAAAAAAACATATGGGGGGTGCAGTCAGCAACGAATTTCAGTTATTATATACCATGGGCTTAAACGAGGGGGGTGTTGAAAGCAAATAGGGCGCAGGGCCCAAGCTCAGAAACCAAACAATCAGAAAAAAAACATATGGGGGTGCAGCACTAGCAAGCTTCCAATTGATTTTCATTGGGCTTACGCCCAGGGGGGTGCTATTAGCAATTGGGCATAAGGCCCAAATCCTATCATTCAGTCTCTCAACAGGGGGGTGTACGAGCAACTGGGGGTGTAGCGTTCAGAAAACGCGTTTGGGCTTAGCCCAAACCCCAATCCAATTATCTGCTGAACAAAACTACTCCTCTCCCTCAAGATCCCTAACACTGTTCATCATCCTAACCCCCAAACCCTAGCCGTTTTCGCCATCTTCCTCCTCTGCAACTCACCCTCTCAAACGCTTCCTGAAAACCTTCCCACATACCCTCACACACGACCTCACACAGCTCAAACAAATCAGCACGCAATAGTCTCGCTGTTCTCTCACAGTTAAACACGAATCACAAACAACCCTAACTAGCGTTACTCGTAGTGAAATAATTGAAGCTGAAGCGGTGTTGCCAACATAGACGAACATGAAACAAGATTGGAAGGCTACGTACCTGGATGAAGCAAGAACAGGCTGAAGGCGTTCTTGAGTTTCGTTGAAGATTCAGATGAAGCTCAGAAAGATCTTCTGGAAAACTAACCGAAGGATGAAGATCCCTGATGAATCCACGAAAACCTTGACGATTGATGTTGAAGAACGATGGATCTACGAGATTCTGAATGATGATGATGAACGTAGACGCTATGATGAATCTTGGAGGGGATTCTGGAAAAGTGAACAACGATGAAGATCGTGTTCTGGAAAGTTGAATAACGATGAAGATCGTGTTCTGGAAAGTTGAATAACGATGAAGATCGTGTTCTGGAAAGTTTCTGATGAAGGTGTGAGCGATTTCTGGAGAAGTGATGAAGGTTGATGAAGGTTTGAGTGGATTCTGGAAAAGGTTGTATGAAGGTTCCGGCGACGATGATGTTTCCGGCGAGGGATCAGATGAAGGTGACGGAGGAGAAAGGGGGAGAACGAAGAAGATAGGATGATTCTGGAGATTTTGGTGGTTCAGGTGGTGGCCGGAGTTGGTTGACGGTGACCGGCGGCGGGAAGTTACGGCTGATGCATGGCCGCCGGTGAGGTTGCTGGTGAAACTCAGGCGATGGGTGTGGGGAAGACAAGTGTCTCAGGGAGGTGGCTGCATGGGATACACGTGTCCTAGGGGAGAGAGTCAGAGGGTGGCGTGGCGTGATTGCTGAGAAACGTGTGGGGCCTCTGAGTGTGTGTAACGGGTGCTCCCTCCTGAGCCAACACGTGGCTCTGTAGTATTTATATCACTGAAAAATCTGGATCTTTCTGGAAGTTTCTGGGGCTTGCTGGGAATCGCTGGATCATTTCATGGACCTTTTTTGGACTTCTGAGTCTTTTGAGAACTGGGCCTTAAAAAAAAGCCACCTCTGGGCCCATACGGACAATGAATGAAAAAACTGTAAAAAACTGAATTTTAATAAAAAACAATTAATCCTAACTATATCTAATTAATACCAATTAGCATCTAATTAACCAATGATTAATCCTAATAAAATCTAACAACTTCAATTAAATCCTAAACAAAAAGATTTAAATCCTAATTAATTCTATATCAACCTAATTAAATCTAAAAAAAATCAATTAACCTAATTAAACTCTAAAAAGTCAATTAAAGTCTAATTAATTCTATATTTCTACTAATTCTATTAAACTTCTACCATTATTTAAAACTAGCAAACCTATTTAAGACTATAATATTTCCTATATTATCTAAACAACTATTTAATTTCTATTAACCCTAATTTGTATCATTCTATTTAATATGCTAAGAAAAATCCACCAATATTCTAAAAGTGATAAAAGTTATTTAAATTCTATTAAAAATTCTACAAATGATTAAAATCTATTTAAAATATTCTATAAAATTCTAAAAAGAGGATTAAGCTATTAAAATATTCAAAAACCCTATTTAAATTCCAGAAAAATCTATGAGGCCTATTAAAAATTCACAAAAGTCTATTAAATCCTAAAAATGCAGATGAATGCACATGACCCCCGTAAAAGAGCGCACGAGACCAGATCGAATCGAACAGAGATCCCCGGGCATCAGAATATCCCCAAAATTACTGTGCAAGCTAAAAATCACTGAGGAGCGCACAATTTCCTAAAAATAAAACCCCGATAATCTGGACTGAATCTGCCATATCTGATAGACGAAAATCAAGCTGTAAACTCTGATATCCCCTGCTTGTGCACAAATATCACATGTCTGAGCTGCGAATATGAATTTAAACCATGAGTCAGATAGGAGAATTGGTTGGTCAAATTTTAGGGTGCAACACCAAGCACTATTCTCATCTCTATGAGCCTATCAAGAGATTATTATTCTAATTCAATCTCATTCAAGTCATCAGAAAGAAATTGAAGTCTAAAGAAGTCATTGGATCAAGCAGTGAGTCTATCTCCTATCTGAGGGTATCTGAAGGTCATCAAAGAAGTTGTGAGCTGTGAATTGAGCATGGAGAGTATGTAGACATCATGAAAGACCTAGAAAGTCATTTGGAGAAGGAAACAAGTCATTGATGTGATCACAAGAGTTACAGTTGAAGACAGTCAACTAGGGTTTCATCTGGGTCAACCCTGAGTCAACCCTAGGTCAATTGATTGATTGAAAAGCATTAAGGTCTATTTGAGAGATTTGGGGTTCATCATTTGACATGTAAATAAGTATGTGGTGTTGTGCCAAGAAGAAATCAAGAGAAATCAAGGAGAAGAGGAGTTTCTAAATTAGGGTTTCTGTGTAAAATCCCCTAGTTTAGGTCAAACTTCCAAGCAAGATAATTCAAAATGCAAGCTTCAAATGGATCCTTGGCCAACATGAAACTTGTAGAGGATATCAATACCTTTAATTTGAGTGGTGTAAGACATCAAGGAGATTTATAGAACTCAAGTTATGGTCCTTGCAAGTTACAGGTCATCTGAGGTATCTGAAATTTTGCCTGTGAAAGTTACTTGTCTTCCAAGCAACTTTTACCCATCAAGAAGCTTTCAAATGAATTTCTGGTCAACATGAGAGTTGTTCCTAATTGTCTTAGCTTTATAGAAAGGTATGGTATGCCTTCATATGATTTGTGTAACTCTACTTATGGTCTTGGCAAGCAAAGGATATTTTGGTCATTTGAGAATTACAGGTCATTTCAAGCCTATGCCCAAAACTCATACAAGGAAGCTTCAAATGAAAAACTTCACAACATAAAACTTGTTCCAAATGACATTTTGAGTCTAGAAAAGTGACCATGAAATATTGTAAAAGCTCATAGCTCAAGGTTTCAAATTTGGTGAATTTAATGAATAAAAAGTGACCTAAAATTGAGATTTTTCATAATTTGGCCAAATGGGATGAAATTATAGGTCATTTTGATTGGAAAAAATGTTTTAAGAACATTGGCAAAAGTGGATTTTTGAGTTTGGTTCAAGATTTGAAAGTTATGCTTGGTTACTTACAAAAGAAGTTACATAATCCAAATCCAAAGGAAAGTGTGCATGGGAAGTTTCTACAAGGTTCTAGAGGTTTCTATTCTTATCTATATATTGCATTGAGAGACTTCATGCCATGGTTGGTGATTCATTTTGCGCATGATACCAAGTTTCACATCATTCTTCCATTTTGCAAAACCCTCTCAAACTCCATCAAATCTCCATCAATTTCCACATTTCTTGATCTGATCATCATCAACATCTTTCATAGATCACATTGCCATCAGAATTTGGTTGAATTGAAGAAGAACTCGTGTTGTCCAATTTCATCATTCAAGGTGCAAGAAGAAGTGGTTACAAAGATTCACGGCATTGGAACAAGATCTATTGCATACAGAACTCAGAATCAAGCTCACTGATCAATCTCCAAGCATTGTAAGCAGTGGATTTGAAGAATTCCCCACCTGTTTTCATCATTTACACCAGGTTAGTTTTCTCTTCGAATTGCTTGAATTAGTTAGCATGTTAGGGAATTGTAGGGTTAGAACTGTTAGGATAGGTTAGATGATGGATTTCACAAAGTTTGAGGAAGTTTCATGAGGTTTGCCATTGGTGCACCAAAGCTGTTAGGGTTTAGAACTCATAGTTTATGGCACTATAATCTTGGATATATAGCTTAAAATGATTAGTGTAGAGTGTAGATTGTGTTAGGGTAAAGATTGGAAGGAATTCTCATGGTTGATGACAGTGCATAATGGTGGAACCGAGTTGTTCTACCTATCGGGTTTGATTGTTAGTTGAGTTTTGGAGGAATCCATTGCCATGGCTGTGTAAAGGGAAGAGAAAGGATCAACTTTGCTCTTTACATCGTGTGAATTCATGGAGAATCAAGGGAGAACAGAGAGGTATAAAATTTGTGCATGGTGAGGTTTTTCTGAAACCCTAGGGTTCCAAGGTTGAAGACGAACCAAAGGCCGTTGGATGACCATGTTGACTTGGACTCAGATCTTAATCGTATGGCCATGGTTTAAAGTTGAAATTTGGAGGGAGAGGCTGTGCACAGAACGCACTGTTTCATTTATCTTTCTGACTGGGCTCAATAATCGCTTGCTAATGCCACCCCCATCAACCAAGGCCCAAGCAATTTGAACTGAAACTTTTACTAAATGCACCGTTTCACTTTATTTCCTTTTTTGTTTTTTCTGAAACCAATTGGGCCCAGACGCGTTTGCTATGCGCGCCCCCCCAGTCTGGGCCCATCTCTCATTTCCAATTGAAATATATTCTTTCTACACCCCTCAACCAAATTAACTCATTTTAATTTTACTTAATTCATTTCATTTCTTTAAAAAATCATAAATAATTGAAAATTGCATGTTTTTAATTGGTTGTTTTTGCATATTGTTCATAATTTTGTTAAGAAAATTATCATATAAAAAATTTAGCATTTCATTTTATTTTGTATTTTTGGCATATTTTTCTTTTAAATAGGATTAAATAATGTGTAGTTTAATGCATGAATTTGGTGATTTTAGTTTGATTAAATGCTTTTATATTTTTGATCCATTCTTTTTAGGTTGATTAGCTTAGACCTTTAGCTTGTACATAAAATTTAATTCATAATTTTAGGATTAATTTTTAGGTGTTTTGTTTAGGTGTGATTAGTGTGATCAAAACTAGGGTTTAGGAGATAACATAGGAGAATTAAATCATTTCCCTTAGGAGTTGTAGATTGAATCTTTGGGGTATGGGACTATAGGGATTATGGGTAGATAGTAGATCCCTTAGAAATTACTAGGTTTCCCCTATTATACTATTACTATCAGTATACTGCTTGTATTTGATTGACTGTGTGGTGTGCCCTCTCTAGGGTTATTATTTTGTCTGTGTGGGGTATTGGGTTTGCTTGGGGATTGGGAGAGCTGAAGACCTGTGATGATGAAGTCCATTGGAGATCCAAGAGATTGAAGACCAACTTCCAGAGTTGATGAAGAGGATCCCTTGCTGGCAGCTGTTGAGGAAAGTAGGGTTTAGGAGCTAGGCAGAGCTCTAGAGTAGAAAACTTGATTCACAAACATGGAAGGTCTTGTTTGCCTCCATTCTTTCTCTATGATTCAAAGTCTCTTTCAAATATCCACCTCCTTCCTTTGGAAGGATTAGTGAATGTATTTGAAAGATAGAACTTTTGAGGGAAAATTGTCTGTATAATGTTAACAGTTAATGAGCCACCCTTGGTAGGCAATTGACTGTTTAACATTCATTCCATCTTGTTGACTGCTATTCATCTTGGAGATTGAGACTTGAAGAAAGGCCATTGTAGACTGAAGACTGATGATAGAGACCTTGTTTGAAGGATGTGGAGATGGAGATTGAGGCTTGCTTGAAGTTGGTAGCTGTTTGGAGATGACTTGAAGACAGATGTTGGTGCAGAGCTGTTGTGGCTGTTTATTTTTGCTGTTTATTTCTGATGTATTGTTTGGTTTTCCCTGACTGTATTGTTTGTTGTTTACCCTGTTAGGTTGAAAGTGAATTCTGTTCACTTTTGCCTATTATTTTCTAGGTTCGAGGTTGAGTGGGACTCCCTTGCCTCGCTTGTATTGCTGCATCCATGCATTTTACTGCTTTATTGTATATATGCTTTTGTTTCTGTTTCTGTCTATTCCCTTAGGATCTCTGTTTCTCTCTGTGCAAGAGAGAAGCATGATAGACACTAGGTCTTAACCCATGCATGATAACATTAGGTTAGTTTGACTCCCTTCGCAACCATAGGTTAGAGTTCTGTCTCTTCTTTCTCAAAACAAACAGAAAAATACAATAAATATTTCAAACACAATAAAAGACACTTCTTCCGTAAAAGAATGTGAACTCATCAAAACGTCATTTTTTGTCCGCTTGGACCAGTAATCAGGAAAACCTTTTTCAGAAGGAGATAAAAACAATCAAGACAGACCTGTGTCATACGTGGCCCGAACTACGTTTGCTCTGATCTTTCATGCTGTATGAAAGTACGTAGGCATAGGATGCGATATCCTAGCGAGCAACCTTCCCCTCCTTTCCCGTAGGTAGGCGAACTACGTTGACTCTGATTTCTCGTTCCAGACGGGAATACGTAGGCATAAAGTGCGATACTTTGCCGAGTCATTTTCTTCTCTTTTAACCCTTAACCCTTAGTTTAGATAGAAATAACAATCCATACCCGAAAACAAGCGTGGATCCCGTCGAGTACGACGGACGTGAGGGGTGCTAATACCTTCCCCTTGCGTAACCGACTCCCGAATCCAGGATTTGGTTGCGATGACCATTCCTTTCCCTGTTTTGCGGTAGGTTTACCTCGAGCGTTTCCTTTCCCCTCCGTTGGGATAAATAACGCACGGTGGCGACTCTTCTGTTCAGCCGACACCGATTTTCGCAGTAGCGACAACCTCGCCAAGGAGATTCCAGGTTGTTTTCTGGCATTAGTTTATGATGCTTAAGCCTAAAAGCCTGTCATATAATCAATTAATGACACATTAAATCCATGGACTTTTTCATTTTATCCAGAAATTGATGTGTGTTTAGTCTTGTGAATATGGGGGATCATGCCTAAGCTAGATTATTTTATACTTGACAACTTTAGCAATATACTCTAGTCACTCTAGCATATTAACGTAATTTTGACTACATAGCCCATGTTTTAGGCGTCCAATGTTTGACTCAAGTGCATGAATGAATGAGTAGTTTTTGAACTTTTGTTTGGTTTCCAGGGGTCCTGTATTTGGAGCTGCAGGATTTGGTCCTAGATTGGATGCACCAGGCACTAGGTATTCTCCCACCAGCTTTACTACTACTTTTGTGTGTGCAAAGGACCAGCTTTATTACTGTCTTTTGAATAGTTAATCTTTTATATTCTTGTCTTGTTACTCAGTGCAATGCTTTATTTTTGTAATTACTGTTTGCAGACTTCCATCAAATAGTTCTGATCCTATGGGTGAGCGTATGTCTCCCCCTAATGCTTGGCGTCTAATCCATCAACCAAATACTGGTACATCTTTCAATGCTGGTTTTCATGGTATGGGGACTCCATCGATGCCAAGATCTGGCGACATGGCATTGCCTATAAATGCAGTAAGTATAAATTCAAGGATACCGGAAGATTTTTCCCCAAGCTCAATGATAATATTTTTTCTTTAAAAGCTACAACCAACTGAGATGCTTTTCCCTATTTGTTTTATGCCAAAATGTTGCACTTTTCAATTTTAATTGCTGCCTTGATTTTGCATTCATACTCCCAGCAAACTTATTCTGAAGTTTGGCCAAGTAGATGGACAGTTACAATAGAAATCTTAGTGATAGAGTTCAAGCCCCAAGGATGTCAACAATTAAATTAGTTATAATCAGTCAGTAGAACAGCAATAGATTTTTGGTAACAATTTAACACCACTACATATCTTCATATAAAACCATACCTATGTTTGGTTGCGGTTTTATCACAACTTTCAGCGGGATCTGCAGCACTGCGTTGCTGATTATTCAAACTTGAGGATAAATACTGACATTGTGGAAGATTGAAAACACTGCATATGTTCATTATTTGATAATTAAAAACAAACAAAAATATTAGATATAAACGTTTGGAGCTAACGTACAAGACTGAACCCGGAATGAAGCACCCAATCAACTAAACAAGTCTATACGGTCATTGACTCCACAATACATTCTCAAGATATTAAGAGCACTTAACAAAAAAAGAAGAAGGAAACAGACAATATAAATCATAATAATGGGCCTAACAACAACGCAAAATGGTAATTTGAGGCACAACAGAACCATACCCTTTCTCTTTATACTTCCTAGTGATTGCTTGGTAATCTGTCTCCCAGGAGTTTGCAGAAGCTTGATCAAACTCCATGTCACTGAATACAAATATCAGATGAGTTTAATGCACAGAACCTGACATTAACTTGACGTTTTGACAAGTTTTACAACAACTCTATAACATGCCGATGATATCTTTGGTTTTGGCCAACCAGATCATGTTAGGTGCAGGTTTCGTTTCAATGCTTATCGCAGAATTTCCGTCTAAGGGATGCTCTCCGGATAAAGTTAGTTACTATACTGTGATGGGTTTCCTCTGTAAGGATAAAAAAGTCGAAAAAGTGAAGCGTTTGGTGGAGAATATGGCTCGAAATAGTGATTTAATACCATATCAGATTACTTATAATACACTAACCCATGCGCTTTCGAAGCACGGACACGCAGGTTTGACAAAGATATTTAATGCCAGTACAATATGCAGGTTTAACAAAGGTTCTTGGCTTCTTCCAGTATCAATGATACCATTGATAAAGGTTCTAAGGCCTTCACTATCAACCTCTGTCATTGTGCAAACTACAGCTGAGTCAGAGTGAATCCATCTGACACCTCCAACGAATATGAATTCATAAGTTTAATGCAGTCAGAATTGAAATTGATTGTTTGTTTGGTTTAGAATGACAGTTTCATTCTACAAAACCCACAACAGACAAAAGCTACCAATTCTGTCAAAGTTGTGTCCATGACCGGACAAAAGCTACTATCATATTCTTAATTTGACAATAATACCTCATATCAATACTAATTCCAATCATCAAAATCAATGGTGATATGCTAGTTAATTTTTTTCAATTAAAATAAACAAGATTACGCCTATGTCTCAAAATTCATAAATCTTTTTGCCATACAAGTTTTGTCTCTCCTAAATTCGAAAGTGTATTCGATAATACCTTAGGTTAAAATATTTCAAAGCTCGAAAAAATTAGGGATTCACTTATAATTAGTCAACAATGGTAGAAACTAAATTATCTTCAAATTCAAATCCCTAATTTTACAATTTACAACACAAAGCAATAATCTGAGAAAAGAAAGATTACCAGATACCAATGAAGAGAAGGGTGACGGTGGTGAGCTGATAAAGGGCTGAGTTCGACGGAGAATGGGTTTTCTTTGTTCTTTCTTTCCCGTGTTTCCTCTTTCTATTCGAGTGGTGAATCCAAGGTGAATCTGAATCGACTGTGTTTCCTCTTGCCAGTGGTGAATCGATGAATGAAGGAAGGAGATGGCGTGAGTAAATCAGAGGAAGAAGATGAGTGAGTGGATACCGTGTTTGAAGGAAGGCTAGGTCGATGGAGGAAGAAGATGAATGAGTGGAAGACCGTGTTGTGCGCCAAAACGAAAAACTTATCCAGGAAATGACTTTTGTTTTTTAATTAATTTTATTATTTATTACATATTTTATAATTAAATAGAGCTTTGTGTAAATGTTATCATAGGATAGTTTAATAATAGCGTTTTTTTTAAAAGTGCTATTTTAGTGAAAAAATTTTAGTAGCATTTTTTTTAAAAGCGCTATCTTAGTGAAGAATATTAATAGAGTTAGAAAGCACTATCTTAGTGAAATTTAATAATAGCATTTTTTTACAAAGTGCTATCAAAATCATATCCTCTGTACTCTATAATAGTCCTCGACTATAAAGTGCTATTATAAATGTGTTTGTTTCCTTTTTAATAGCACTTTCTTTAAAAGCGCTATTAAATTAGGCGATACAAAATATCAATTTTGGCATAGTGATTTTATTTAAACAAAAAGTATCATTTATATTTTCATTTGTGCGTATTAAAAAAGCGAACAGACGTGCCCGTTTGGACGCTAGTAGTAATAATAATAATAATAGTAGTAATAATAATAATAATAATAATAATAATAATAATAATAATAATAATAATAATAATAATAATAATAATAATAATAATAATAGTAGTAGTAATTGAGAAATTAAATATTGGGATCATGATTTGTAAAACTTGGATGGTCGATTTTGACTATACTCCGTGATCAATATTTGTATGGTGAAGCAGTAATTTTTCAATCATCAATAGTGATACAAATATGTTGATATATTGTTTTATTTTGCTTATTCGATTAGTATTATGATTTTTATACATTTGAATAATCAACGATATTTCTACTTCGTGACTGACATTTGTATGGTGAAGCAACAACATTTCGATCAGTCATATTAAATAATCAATCATTATGTTTTTGATGGTATGAACATGTTGCATTAGGGTTTATAATGGCGCAAGAGTTGGGGTATTATGAATCATACGATTAGGGTTTGTAAATGGTGCAAGAATTATGCGATTAGGAAGGAGGGGGTGTTTTCCCCCTTGACCCTTGGTCGTTTACTAGTCAGCAGAACCACCCCGACTAACTCTACATAGTGTGATTAATTATCAAAATTTAATTTAACTTATTTGATTTACATAGTTTAATATCAATAAAAATGTATTTACTATTGTTGTATTGTGGTGAATGGTTATGGCCTTTATCTTTTATTTATTTTTATTTGTTTAAATGTGACATGTGTTTCTCTCAGCTCTCTATATGAAATTTATCTTCTCATTTAATTCCTTAGTATGTAAAAAAAAAAGTATTCTTTTATGTAATTTAATGTAATGAATGATTATAGCCTTAGTCATATATACATTTAAAAGAAGAGTTGGGAATGTTAGGGGAGAATATGGAATCAAATGGTTTAGAAAGGGGGTTGAATATACATTTTCCAAAAAGACTAGTTTTACAAATTTTACTTTTTGAAAATTAGAGTTTGATAAGAATCGCTCGGCGTAGCGTAATTTTTGTACAAAAGATATGCTTTTGGGAATGATAGTGATATACACTCAATCAGAAATACAAAATAAACGATAGATGAAAATATTAAACCAATCATGGTTTCGATTGATCAAAAATCAATTGACACGAGGTGTGTAAAGAGAGTCTCTTCAACTGAGCCGTAAAAGGGTATGAGTGGTTCGACAATTCGTCATTGCTTATGCCTACTCCACTCTCAAATAGTTGTCCATTAAAAATTTATTGTTCTTCCACTATGATATTGACAATATTACAAATATTCGTTTAGTACAATCACAATTAGAGATAATGTTGGAAATAAAGATCTTTAATCTGAATTCTCTTTGACTGTACACAACTTCTAACACTCAATTCTGCAAAATCATCACTAGACTTCGACTTCAATTTTTCAAATTCAAGAATGTTTCTCCCAACTTCCATTCCGAAATGATCTTTACTCTGCCTCACAGCTTCCTTTAGCCTTGAAATTTCTAAAGATTATAAAAAAAACTCTAACTTCGTCTGTAGTAGCTTCCACACAACTCTAACAAATTAATTTTAAGTTCTGTGGTTTTTGGATTAGAAACATTTTGGTAAAACATGTTGTCAGCAAGATGTTAAGCCAGATGTTTTGCTATGAAAGTCAGACATCATGTTCAGCATGATGTTGTGACATGTGCTAGGACATGTTATACCAGTAGTCTAGGGTTGGACTATTTTGGTATTATAGTGTGAGTTTTAAATATGTTTTAATTCACATGTTTGTGTTATCCAAGGAAGGATATATTAGGGACTTTTATCTTGACAGATTGTGTCGGTTTTCTTAAAAAGGATCATTGAGCCTTTTTAGGAAACTTTGTGTTTTTGTTCCTATTATTGTGCAGGATATTATGCAAATGATTAAATCTGATTCTTGGTGATTTACGTTTTATTTTGAGAGCCCAAGCCCATGCAGTTGTGATGCTTATTTAAAGGGTTTTCTAAACCTAAAGAAGGCGTTGATTTTGAAGAATAAAGATTAGTCGTGTATTGGAGTTTCTTTAGGGTTTAGTGCGTTTTTATTTGTATGTCACTCTTGTATCATGTTTGATACATTGAGTTGATTGATTGTTCATTGTTAATTGTTCGCTCTAGAGCTTTTAAGCAATGGTGTATTGTTCTTTGTTGAAACTTTTAAGCAAAACTAAGTATTATACTTGGAAGGGTTGGTACTTCTATTTTGGGTTATTATTGAATTGCCACTGGTTTGTGACTGATAGGAAGTGAGAGGGTGATCTCATATCTAAAGGGTGTCTAGGTAGAAGTTGCACAAGGTAGTTATTATGCGAGAAGTTGTAAATTGGGGAGTTTAGCTTTGAACTAATACTATCATAGTGAATTTTCTTCCTGGCTTGGTAGCCCCCAGATGTAGATGACGTTGCAACGAACTAGGTTAACAACTACTAGTGTTATTTATCTTTCTTCCATTTAAGTTTCTGCATATTTACTTGTGTGATCAAACTGTCTTGATCTCAGTATTGTGACATCTGTCTCGATATTTGGTATCTGTGCGCCAGAATTTCAATTGGTATCAGAGCAAGTCACCCTATTCTGTTTTTGGGTGAGCTTTAGGGAGTTTTTATTCTTGTACTATGGATAAGGAAGGAGGATGAAATGTTAACAGACTCCCAGTCTTAGATGGCACTAACTATGACTATTAGAAGGCACGTATGGTGGATTTCTTAAAATCTATGGATAGCAAAACTTGGAAGGCTATCATCAATGGTTGGGAACATCCTATGGCTAAAGATAAAGATAGGAAGGAATCTTTGAAACATGAAGAGGATTGGACCAAGGAAGAAGATGAGACTGCTCTTGGAAACTCCAAAGCCTTGAATGTTTTATTTAATGGAGTTGACAAGAACATGTTTAGGTTGATCAACACATGTACTGTGGCTAAGGATGCTTGGGAAATTCTCAAGACAACTCATGAAGGCACATCTAAGGTAAAGATGTCTAGACTTCAGTTGCTCACTACCAAATTTGAAAATCTAAAGATGAGGGAAAATGAGAGTATTCATGACTTTCACATGAATGTTCTTGAAATAGTTAATGCCTTTAGTGCCTTGGGAGAAAAGATATTAGAAGAAAAGCTGGTGAGGAAGATTCTTAGGTATTTTCCTAAGAACTTTGACATGAAGGTCACATCCATTGAAGAAGCCCAAAACATCAGCAGTATGAGAGTTGATGAACAAGTGGGTTCACTTCAAACGTTTGAATTGACCAAGAATGATATAATTGAAAAGAAGAACAGAAGCATTGCTTTTGTATCCAATGCTGAAGATAAAGAGGGTCAAACTAACATGGATACTGATGAGGGACTGTCAAATACCATTGTTCTACTTAGGAAGAAGTTCAATATAATTCTAAAGAGAATGGTCAGAAAAGGAAGACCAGGTGTCAAAGACATCACAACTGACATTAGGAATAACTATGACTCTCAAAAGAATACCAGAACTGAAGAGAATTCAGATCAAAGTAAAGGGATTCAATGTTATGAGTGTGAAGGTTTTGGTCATATTAGGCCAGAATATCCCAACTATCTTAAGAAACAAAAAAAGGGATTGATTGTCTCTTGGTCAAATGATGATGAGTCAGAAGATGAATCCAACACAGAAACTATTAAACATGTTACTGCTCTCTCCGGAAGATGGAAAATAGAGAAGAATCTTGTGATGAAAATGTCCTTTATGGAGATTTGGATGTGTCCTACAAGGAAACTTGTGACAGATGTGAAGAAAGACTTAAGACAGAGGCAAATCAAAGAAAGATCATAGCTAAATTAGAAAATAAGAAGAAGGGACTCTTATGTACTATTTCTCAGCTTAAAAGTGAGGTAACTCTCTTAAATTCCAAGCTTTATGACATGACAGATTCTTTGAGTAGGATGAAAAATATGGCAGAAATAATAAAAGATATTGGAGATGCAGAAGTTCATTATCAACCTAATAATAACCAAAGAAGAGTGTCTGAAGGAAAGTTCTTTCCTTCTAAAAGGATGAATATGGTCACAATGTCTAACCACATGTTACAACATTTGGGCAGACATAATAAACCTCTAAATAGTTATCAATCTTGTTGGAGATGCCATTACTGTGGATAGTATGGTCATATAGAGCCTTTTTGTTATAAATTGTATGGAAATAAAAAAACTTTCAGCTTAAATAATTTCTCACTCTTCCACATGTTCTGTAACAAATGAGGATGAAGTGAAGCTATGGCACAAGAAACTTGGACACCTTCATCTCAGTAGAATGAGGGAAATCATATCTAAAAGAGCCATTAGACGAATACCAGAACTCAAGGTTAAAGATGGGAAAGTCTGTGGTTAGTGTAAGGTTAGGAAGCAATCCATGATGTCATCTTCAATGTTACAACATCAGACTACTTCCAAGGTAGTGGAACTTCTTCACATGGACTTAATTGGACTAATGCAGGTAGACAACTTAGATGGAAAGAAATATGTCTATATAGTCATGGGTGATTTTTTAGGGTTTACATGGGTGAACTTTCTTAAAGAAAAATTTGACATTTTTGAAGTCTTTAAAGAGCTATGTCAAAATGTTCAAAAGGAGTAAAATAGTATGATTGTCAAGGTTATAAGTTATCATAAAAAGGAGTTTGAGAATGCAAAGTTCTCTAGATTTTGTGCTTCTGAAAACATCACTTATGAATTTTATTCTTCCATCTCTTCTCAGCAAGATGGAACTATTGAGCAAAAGTCAATGGCTATACAAGAATCAGCTAGAGTCATGCTTCATGCTAAGTGACTGCTATATTACTTTTGGGCTGAAGCTATGAATACCACATGTTATATTCATAATAGGGTCACCTTGAGGGAAAACTCTTCAGTTACTCTCTATGAGCTATGGAAAGGAAAAAAGACCTACAGTCAAATACTTTCATATCTTTGGAAGTAAATGATATGTCTTTGCTAACAAAGATCAAAAAAGTGAGATAGATCCCATAAGTGATGAAAGAATATTTATGGGTTAATCATCAAGAAACAGGGCTTATAGAGTCTTTAACTTCAAAACTGGAATGACAATGGAACCTATCAGTGTGATGATTGATGATTCAGTTACAGAATAAAGGGTGGATGTTAAGGACTATGTTGGAGCATTCTCTATGCAGACTAGTGAGGTGGGAAAAGAGGAAAGTTGTAATTTTGTTGCCATTGTATCAGATAAATATCAAGTTACTACAAGTCTCTCTGTTAGAGTTTATACATAACCATCTAAGGAAATTGTCGTACCTCAAAAAATAAGAACAACCTCACGAAGCGTTATCGCACGCTCGCGAGATGGACTTAATAGAGTCGCCACTGATCTTTATTTATTCCCATAGAGGGAAGGGGAAAATATCAAATAAAACCCCTAAAAGAAAGGACATGGATAATGTCATCTAAACAAATATCTGAGTTTAGGAGTCGGTTACGTAAGCAGAAGGTATTAGCACCCCTCACGTCTGTTGTATTCAACGAGAACCGTTTAGTTAGGATGAAATGAATGTTAGCTTAATGTTAATTTCTAAATCTTCTACTTATTTAAATGGGAAGAGGGAGATAAGTGAGAGATATTTTTTAGATTATTATTAAGATAAATGGAACCGAAAGAGGTTTTTATTATTATGTTGCTCGCCAAGACTTTGTAGTCAGGTGCCTACGTATCCTTATAAGGAAGAAATCAAAGCAATTGTAGTTTGGGTATGAGTTTGAATATGGTTTGGATACATTTTAAGAATGATAAACAATTGATGATAATCAATTGTTCAAAGAGTTATGCTAGAGTGTTAAACTCTAACAGCCCTTTTCATTCAAGATTGATTGGGAAAATTGTTTGTAGACCACGAACATTGATAGTGATCAATGGTTCAAAGAGTTGTTCTAGAGTGCTAGACTCTAACACCTCTTGGTACAAGTTATTTATTAAGTGTTTTAAGAGTGAAAGAAGGAAATAATTGGTTATCTAAATGTGCAAGACTTGAGACCAATCTTTCAAAGGTTTTGCTAGAATGTTAGATTCCAAATAATCCTTTTCTTTCAAGTTTATTTCAAAAGAGTATTGATGTACTTTAAAGTATTTTAGTGATCTTTATAGAAGGGTGAAAGTTTTAGGAAAGAACTTGACAAAGGGCCAAAGTTTTGTTTAACAAAGGTTCAAATTTATAGGATCAAAGTTTGGATTGAGTTTTAAAGTTTGAGATGAGTAAGGGTTTTATGAGATTAGGGTTTGAGAAAGAATTATGACTTGATGAGAATTAGGACTTCGTGAGAAATATATGGTTTTGAGAAGTAAGGATTAAAGTTTGATGAAAGGATTAGGGTCTTGATGAAGACTAGGGTTTGGAACAAGTATGAACCAATCAAAGGACATTTATAATTAATTACATGATTAAACAAAGTACACTAACAAATTCATCAAAGATATTAAGGAAATAAAATCAAATGATAAATAAATAAAATCTTAATAAATAAATAATACATCAAAAATATTTTAGATGAAAAATAAAAAAAGAAGAAAAGAAAATATTTTTGGTTTTCAAGGTTTTAATAATGGCAAAAATGCTGGAGGGAGAGGTTAAACCCATGCCCTTTATCTCACATAACACGCTAGGACCAAACACTCAACCACCAAGCCACATGGGGCACGTCTAATATTGAATTGCACCCATAAAATAAAATATTAAAACTAATATATAAAAAAAACTTCATCTTCTTCCTCGTGTCTGTCACTGTAACTGAAACTTTTTTCAAATAATATGTAACTTTTCCATTTACACACCAAATCAGACATGTAAATATAGCATTTTGATCATAATTTTACAAGGAACTCAAATATGAAATTAGATTGTAGTCATATTAACTGTAGCTCATGAATTTCATGAAAAACCATATAAACCCTGAGTTTTCAAAGTGAAGTTAAATTACATATATGACCAACCAATATATGTATCAAAATTTATTCCTCACGTCATGGCAAATATATTGGTATCAATAAACATTAAAAATGATGCTCAAAACATATAGTTCCCTAAATTTCAACTTACCTCAAATATGTGAAATCGAGTTTGGCTCTAGAGCACTTCCAAATGCAATATGATGATTCCTACATCTTCCTTGGACCTCAAGGAATGTGTTGCAATGCTCACTTTGCTTTGAAACTCTCTGGGACTCTCTATTTAAATCAAGTTGCAAGTGAAGAAAGTGAGGTTGTGATTATAGGGTTAGAGTTGCTACAAAAGTGTTCTAATGGTTTAGAATACTTTTATGATGCTTATGGAAGGTATTTGTAGTGTTGAAATGAAGTTTGGTTGAAGGAATTATGAATTTTAAAAATTTGGTTTCTTTGACAATTTTGAAAATGTGAGAAATGTAGCAATGTGATTTTTGATTTTATTGAGGTTTTTTGTGTCTTTTGTAGCTGAACAATGTCTCTATTTATAGTGCAATTGGTCTGGAATGGTGCAATGGACATTGACTTTGTTTTGTGCATTTTGGAGGAAAACCGTAAAGTTGGACAAAGGTACAAAAGTGATTTTTTGCTTTAGTAGCCTCAAGTTGACTTTGACTTTCATTATTATCAGCTTGTACATGTTACATCTGAGGTTTGGATCAGTTTATTGCCTACAAAAATAAGTCAACATGATTAAAACATAAATTCATGCATTGCCCAAAATCAACTCATGTTGGCACATTGGACTAAGTTTTTTCTATGGCGAATGAAGATCGAATGGTGTAGAATTTGGTACTAACTTGAAGATTTCATGTGATACTACAAGTTTCCAGTTGATCACATACTGAGAAAGTGGTTGTAAAGTGCCCAAAAGTGGCCCCAAATTCGTGTAACCAAATCCTCCTAGTACTTAGAAAAATTTTTGGTTTGGACAATCAGCTCTACCATGACTAATTCTCCTCTTCAAAACTTCATGCTCAAGCAAAAGAAAATTATGCTCTTAGTACCATTAGAAAGAAGACATAATATACTACAACTTTCATTAATCACTTGAGGAAATTCAACTTGCATCATGGAGAAAACTGACCATCAAAATTGAATCTTTCAGTTGTTTGACACTTAGAAAAATTATTGGTATTTTGGAATTTCTAACAACTTTGAAATCTCAACTTTGGAACTTCATAACTTCCAATTCTCATGAGCTTTTGATCCAATTCTTCCATAATATTGAAGTATGTAATGTCATCTTTAAGCACATCCATTGGGCATGAAAAATGGTTGCTTTAATTGATCACAAAGTGGTCATAAAGTCATGCACTTGATAAGGTGAAAAACTTAGAAAAATTTCTAAGTGTTGGGATTTTCAACAACTTGAAAAATTTTAACTTTGATCAATCATAACTTCCACTTCAAGAAAGCTTTTGCCTTGTAATTTTCATCAACTTGTAGTATCAAATGAGTTCTTTAAACAAAACCCTCAAGCGCTTCAATTGGATGCTTGAGGAAGAAGTTATGATCTTGGAAAGTAGGCCACTTGTTCGTGCATTTCCATAACTTAGAAATATTTCAAAACCGTAATTTTAAAACTTTGATTCTCTTTCTTGATTTTCTTGATTAATCATGATCCAACTCAATTGTTTTCCATATTTTCATGATTATTGACTTGAGGAAATTATATTTGACCAAAAATGTCAAAAGTCAAACTTTGACTTTGACTTTGTATCAAATGAATACAAATCTTGCAATTGTCAATGAATCAAGCTTCTTGAGCTAATTGGGTCGTGTGAATGGACTCCGGGGATGTATTTGAGGTTCTTGAATCATGGTCCTAAGCATGGGATCATGTCTTGGTTAAAAATTCAATATCCAATTGACTTTGACAAAAAAAACTAATTTGGTGCACTTGAGGAATTGAGACTTGATGATCTTGACTTGATGCAATATCAACCTTGGTTGTTGATGGAGAAAAACTCTTAATCCATGAGTGAGTGAAATGGTTGAGATGTGGATGAACACATAAAACTTTGACTGATCAGACACTTGGTCTTCTTAATGTTATGCACATGATGCAACTAACAATGATAGAATCTAGGGGGTAAATTTTGGGGTATGACAAAAATCATTGAAAGACTTCCTAATGAATGGGACATCACTGAATCTACAAAGGTGATATCAAACTCATTTTTTCCTTCAAACCTGAATCAAGGATGAGTCATAGTGTTCAAGAGAAGAAGATCTTGAATTGCATCATTGGAACAAAGGATTGTGGTATGCACTACTCTTACAACACAAATGATATGCTCTGAAAGGGAGAATGGGTTAGTGATATATATGGCTATTTATCCCCCAACAAACAGTCAGATCGTCTGCATCAATAAGAAGCAAGTTTGTGCTTTTTGGTGGACTGTTGTAGCTGAAGGAGGTGAAACTAGAGGAGTTTGTCTTCAACTAGTGTGGATAAGATAGATGTTGAAGAAACATGATGACAAGGTTGATGTTATGACATTACATTGTAAAGATCTGAATGTTATCTGATATTTGATTCAACCTGGCTGGAACAAGAACCTTAATAGGTATAATCAACTAATCAGGAATCTTGATGAAGGAAAGGTTGTTATTTTGGAGCATGTGGACACTAAGGATCAGCTGACTGTTATGTTTGCTAAAGCCTTGTATAAAAATGTACTTGAGAACATAAGATGTGAGGTAAGAACTGAAATTATTGAGGAGTTATAGCAATTGCAGATATGGAAGAATGCAACAGATACTGAATCTTTCCTCTATTTTCTGATGCTTGGTAGGCCTGAGCAAGTTACGGTGCAAGGTGAAAAGACTGGTGTTAAAAAGACAATGGCTAGGAGATCCATTATCACCCTTTCTGAAACATGTGGCAGCAACAAGGAATGCAGAAGGATCTTTGACAGGGGGAAGACATGGAAGATTACCTAAAGATAATTTAATTATATCTTTGTATCTGAATTTATGCTTATATGCATCTTTGTGTTTCCATTAAAGCTGTTTGATTCCTTTGCAATTGTGTGATTCCATTTATGTTTGTTTACATTTACTCTTCTTCTATTTTCAATTTTTGGTTGAAAAGGGGGGGGGGGGGTAAAGTGTTAGTGTGTTTGTAATCCTAATGAAGGATCAGGTGTCATGACATCATGTCATGTTTGTAGTGTGCTCTGTGGTTGTTTGTTGTATGCAACTCTTGAACGAGAGCATGAATGTATGTCATGCTTGTGGCTTAAAGAAGGTTTTTTCTAGCTGCATCTATCTCTGAGATAGTTTTTTTATGATAAGGAGTAATGGTGTGCTGTGTCTGGGAGAATTTATTTTCTCTGCAGTAGGGTTGTGGTCTTGAAGGGGAGTTCTGCTACTGGGTATGTGTTGCTTCTGATTGTTCTGTGATGTTAGACTTGATGTCTTGACATTATGTTTAGCTGTACTGAATTCATAAGCTATGTAATTCAGGGTGAGTTAGTTGATGTTGTTATTTGGTGTTGTTTGATGTGTTTGTGCTCTTTTCTTGTGATTTGGGTTTTTCCCTTGAGAAGGATGTGTGAACTTGGATAACTCATATTTTTTTATTTTCTTGTAATTTTGGTTTTCCCCTTGAGGGAGAGTATCGTCTATGTGTGGCAAGGGGAGTTATGAACCTGTTTGGTCTGTTGCTGCAAAGTTGCAGTCTGTACAAAGCTTACATGTCTTGATGTAACTTGTGTTGTGTGTGATACCTCTGTGTATACTCTTGATTTGATCTAAGGTTGTTTTAGCCAAAATTTTCCAAAGGGGGGAGATTGTAAGATCTATGGTTTTTGGATTTGCAACATTTTGGTAAAATATGTTGTCAGCAAGATGTTAAGCCAGATGTTTTGCTATGAGAGCCAGACATCATGTTTATCATGATGTTGTGACATGTGTCATGACATGTTATATCAGTAGTCTAAAGATGGACTATTTTGGTATTTTAGTGTGAGTTTTGAGTGTGTTTTAAGTCACACGTTTGCATTATCCAAGGAGGGATATTTTGGGGACTTCTGTCTTACCAGATTGTGTTGGTTTTATTAAAATGTATCTTGAGTCATTTTAGGAAACTTTGTGTTTTTGTTCCTATTATTGTGCAGGTTATTATGAAAATGATTAAAGCTGATTCCTGGTGATTTACGTTTTATTTTGAGAGCCCAAGCCCATGCAGTTGTGATGCTTATTTAAAGGGGTTTCTAAACCTAAAGAAGGCGTTGATTTTGAAGAATAAGAATTAGACGTGTATTGGAGTTTCTTTAGGGTTTAGTGCATTTTTATTTGTATGTCACTCTTGTATCAAGTTTGATGCATTGATTTGACTGATTGTTCATTATTAATTGTTCATTCTAGAGCTTTTAATTAATGGTGTATTGTTCTGGGTTGAAGCTTTTAAGCAAAACTAAGTATTGTACTTGGAAGGGTTGGTACTTCTATTTTGGGTTGTTGTTAAATTGTCACTAGTTTGTGACTAATAGGAAGTGGAAGGGGATCTCATATCTAAAGGGTGTCTAGGTAGAAGATGCACAAGGTAGTTATTATGCGAGAAGTTGTAAACGGCAGAGTTTAGCTTTGAACTAATACTATCATAGTGAATTTCCTTCCTGGCTTGGTAGCCCTCAGATGTAGGTGACGTTGCACCTAACTGGGTTAACAACTACTGGTGTTATTCATCTTTTTGTTGTTTAAGTTTCTACATATTTACTTGTGTGATCAAACTATCTTGATCCTAGTGTTGTGACATCTGTCTCAACATCTGGTATCTGCGTGCTAGAATTTCAGTAATCTTAGAGGGAAGAACCTCCTTCTTTTTCTGCTAGATTGTCTATCCCAGCCACAATGCCACACAAAGATGACAACCCCCTGAAATCTTCAAAAATCTTCAGAAAGCTTTAATCACAAAATGAACCTCTTCACACAGAATTCATACCCTAAGAAAATAAATCAATCCAAACAACAATAAAAAATTTAAGAGATTGAAGATGAAAAGAGATTTCGCTTGCAAACTCAAAACAAAACAAAAACACTCAAAACACTTTTGAAAATGTTTTAGACAAAATATGTGTTGTGAATTCTAAATCATAGAGATGTTATAAAAGGGATTTAGAAAAATGGTTTATATATGTGCTGGAGATAAGGCACAAAAATGAGAGAAAATACTCATTTGATTTTAGTCCAAAGAAATGGGTATGAGTCGAGTTAGGAGAGAATGATTTTAATAAAAATCCAAGAAGCAAGAAAATATGCTCCCGTGATTCTAATCAACCTTTTATGATTTGTGTCATGTGATTCAAGCTATCCAGATCTATGATTCTAATCAGATTACATAACCAAAATCCAAAGTTTGTTTCCAGAATTTGATTTGAGTCAAGCATTTTCATGATTCGAATCACAAACTCTATGATTCGAGTCATGTTTTATTATGATTCAAAATAATCTCACAAAAGAAAAATATTGTTTTTCAGAACCATGTTTGATTCATGTTAAACAATCATGTGATTAGAATCAGATTCACAGAAATAAAATCCTGATTTCTCCCATTTAGTTTGATTTGAGTTAGTTATTCTTATGATTCGAATCACACTTCAATGATTTCAAATTTTAACAAAAATGAATTGTTATTCTAAAATGAGACTTGACATGACTTGAACCATTCTAATACGTGTCTCTTGATCTAAACATTCAACTAATTGACTAGAAACGTATTGCCTTGACCCAAAATCAAATAGTTTGATTTATGCATGCATAACAAAGATTAAGCATTCAAATTCTAGAATGTGCAACTCTTTGAGGAAACTCAATTATGACAAGTAAACCAAAAACTAAATTGACAAGCAACAAAACATAAACAGGTAAACACTAGGAGGCAAAGTAACTTCATTTCCCCCCTTTTTGAAACTTGGCAATCTTGCAAAAGTTGCAATTGGAGTTTAGTCGATGTTAAGCAGAAGCAAAGCTTGATAAGTGGTTTCCTACTTTTTACTTGTGATCCCTCTGAAACATTGCACAATACCACAAATAGCATAAATAAAATTTAGACTCACATTACAACTTCTCCCACTTTAACAAGATAAAAAAGAGATATATGGTAATGATCTTAAACACAAAATAACCAGCAACATAAAAAATATTCCAGAGAACTATCACTAAACATAACTATGAAGGATATACATAAAATAAGAAGAATATATCGTATATACACAAGATACAACACATGCCAAATGCAACAATTATGTGCAATGCGGCATGAAACCAATCAACACCAAAACTACAAGCGATCAAGATATACACAAAATAAAGATTAAATAATGCATGAAAAGTTTAAAAGGATGTTCAGAATGCACATAGTTAAATGATTCACTTAAAAATATTTTAAATGCACAACGAAAAATCATTTAGCAACTTAGAAACTATGAATGTAATGTGGCATATAAGAAGTGAACATATAGACATACAGAGCATAGTATGAAGGTAATACAACTAAAGATAAAAGTTGAAGTGAGCATACCAATAGATTTGATTAGAAATAACTTGCACACAAGAAAATTTAGTTTACAACAAAATATATAGAAAAACAAAATGAAATAGAATATGAATCTATTTATAACACGAAGAATCCAAGATTTCAAATTTCCTATGAATCTTGTGAAAATCTCTGTAGATAGAAGTTTTATAAAAATATCGACTAACTGATTTTTGGTATCCACATACTCAAAAACAACATCTACCTTTTCAACATGATCTTCACGGAAATGGTTTTGAATTTCTGTATGTTTAGTGTGTGACTGTAGCATAAGATTCTTAGTAAGACTGATAACGCTAGTGTTATCGCATTTGATTGAAACATAATCAATGTTTAATTTTCAATCCAATAGCTTTTGCTTTAGCCACAAGACTTATACACAACAGTTACCAACGACTACATATTCTGCCTCAGCAGTAGAAAGAGAAATGATATGTTGCTTATTCCTATGCTAAGAAACTAAAAAGATTCCAAACAAATGGAAAGTACCACTAGTACTTTTCCTATCCGATTTTCCTTAGTTTCTTAAGGGAGAGAGAGAAAGAGAGAGAGAGAGAGAGAGAGAGAGAGAGAGAGAGAGAGAGAGAGAGAGAGAGAGAGAGAGAGAGAGAGAGAGAGAGAGAGAGAGAGAGTTGCCTTATTTTCTTGAGAATTACTCTTATACCTTTTAAATTTAACTAATCACTCAAATACGCGTCAAGCGCAAGACTAGGAGAGCTTTTACACTTCCTCTTTTCCAAAACATCAAAGTTCCATGTTCCCTTGCTTGATTCAATATTGACTTAGCACTTCAACTTCAACTTGAATCTTTTGACTAATGAGGCTTGATATAACTCATGAACGGATGCCTTCATCAGATATTGTAGGGTAGTTGACATAAAACTCCCCATTTGACATTTGTCACCAAGGACTTCATCGAATGCCTATTGGACATGAGGTGTTATCATATTTTAGGTGGCTTGACAATTGTCTTTACAAAGAACATCTTAAACATTGACATAAATTACTTTACCAAATGTTGTTTGACTTAAGGTGTTAGCATCATCAAAACCAAATGTTGATTTAAATAATTTTTTATCATTATTCAAACCAATAACATCAACTATAGGATGTACCTGCATAACACGTAGATCAACAACCAAGTCTCGAGAAATAAGGTCACTCCTAGTTAAACTCGAGCACGATCTCTCCCATCTCAAAGATGCTTAAGTTCATTTTAAACAAAAATTTCAATTTTGATGTTCACTTTTTTTTCTTTCAAATATGTGGTTTAGATATTCTTGCATAAGATTTTGGCCGTAAGCCTTCTATTATTTATCTGGTCTTCTTTACTTCATATGGTTTTGATTTGTTAGCTAGTGAGTTTTGTCAATTTGACAATTTAACCATTGTAATATAACATGTGAATTTAAATGGGATGCAAAACTTGATTTTAGGTGTGCCAATTCGATAAGTGTATCGACCTAGTGGATGTAATGATTGCACTTTTTACGAACACTCACCAGCAATGTAGTCGTAAAAACAATAGTCAGATTTTTTTTTGAATTAGCCAAAAATTGAATTACTAAAAAACAGCACAAGGAGTGCATAAAAAAACAACCAAAGTTCAAGTAAAAGAATACACCAGAGCCATAGCAAAAGATATTACTACACCAGAAACCAAAAAAGCTACTGAGAGAACTAGCTAAATACAACAAAACAAGAGCAATAACAAAGCCAAAAATAGAATCCCAATCCTAACAAGCAGAAAACCGCCAAAAACATGAAAAATAAGGAACCTGCTAAAATTTAAAACAACTAAAAATTGATTGGGATAAACACCCCAAGCTGTAGAAGACTGGACCACCACTGCTAACAATCAGAAGCGCGTGCCCGAAATCAAAAATCAGTGAACCGAAACACGGAGAAAATTCCCAACAAACAAAGAAGCACAACCTGGAAACAGAATAACACCGTAAATACCTACAGAATCATCCTGCTACAACTCAATTAAGGACATAACTAGACAAACTAATACAAAGAATTTGCTGAAATAGACATAACAACTTCTCTACTTGTTGGATAATCGATGCCCGCGCTTCAGGATTGGTCCATACAACCAAGAACAACTCTAGGATTCAAGTACCAAAGAGTGAAAATATAGTCTATGCTACTTGATTTAACTTTCAACCAATTGCAAGATCATGTTTCACATATTCAACCATATTGGTTAGATTAATTTCCCTTTTTTGAATAGCTTCTCATTTCTGGACCTCCATATGCACCAAAAACAAGAAAACCATATCATCCTAACTCTCTCAAAAAAATGTCTTCCACATGCAATTAGGCCTTCCAATTGGTGAAGATGGTCCAACCCTTCCTTACGCAATTTCGTTGAGATACCCAACCAATTAGAGACATCGTACCAGATACCTGCAAAAATTGAACATTTTAAAAATAGGTGGGAAACCGATTCCTCGATCCTACACCCGCTAAAACACAATAATGATCCTTGACTAATGACACCTCTCCTGAACACATTATCTTTGGTAGCAATTTTATTATGAAAATGCCTCTAGACGAGACAAGAGACTTTTGACGAAATAGATTTATTCCAAATCTGCGACCGCGAGGGGTTGGTTGAGCTAGATCTAAACTCCGTGATCTTTTTTTAGGTTCCTTTAACTGAATATTCAATGGAAATTTCTTGATCCCCCATTTACAATCGATTTAGATCGACCCACCAGGGAGAGTTATCTCTCCATCCACATCTAACAATCCTATCGCAATCTTCATATCTATTAGTTAAAGCTTTATATCATAGACCTTCTCTTTATGATCTGATTTTCCAAACCCATTTACCCAATAGAGCATCATTAAATACTCTTGAGTTTTTTAAACCCAAACCCTCATCTTCTAATGGTCTACACACCTTATCTCATATGACCCAATATATTTTTCTCTTCTCCTCAAACCCACCCCATAAGAATTTTTTAAACATATTTTCAAGTTTCGAAATGATATCTGATAGAGCCTTGAAGAAGAGAGATGATAGCCCAGGATAGCTGACAAGAGTGATTTGATAATAACCACCCGACCTTTCATGGATAATTGGTTTTTCTTCCATCTTAATAATTTCGATCTCTGTATCAACCACGACTTGTCGTGTCATAATTCTTCTCGGGTTTGCACCAATTGGTAAGCCAATATATTTGAAAGGAATGGATCCGAATTTGCAATTTAAAATTTTGGCCGCCTTTTCTAACCAAATTTGAGGGATGTTCATCCTAATCAATGAACTTTTATGAAAATTCACCTTAAGACCTGACATTAACTCAAGCAAAAAAAGAATTTCCTTTATGATCCATATGTTCCCCCATCTTTTCTGACTACAATTAAGGTGTCGTCAGCATATTGAAGATGGGAAAAACACTTGTCACCCCCATCGAACCTGAATCCTAAAAAATCCCATAAATCCACTGCTTTCTTCATCAACAAATTAAATCCTTATGTTGCTAACAAGACAAGGAACGAAGATAAAGGATCTCCTCGTATGAGCCTACAACTCGTCTCAAATTCTTTTATGGGACTCCTCAATTTCTCTTGAAACCTTACTTTTCAAGACGAAGGTAAGAAAATTCCAATCAACTAAATCAAATTTATTTTCAAAATATACCTTAAACATCAATAGATAGTTGACTGTGCACATATTTCTGAACGTTTCTTTCTTTGCAACATGTCATATTACAATAATTTTCCTACTTTCCAAATATTTGTTATCATTACTCGTTTGTGTATATAAATCTAATTATATATTCCCTTGTTAATCAAAATATTATTTTCATCATACCTTTTAAAAACAAATCCCTTCTAACTTTATGGCTTACCCTGACTAATCTCTAAAGGGAAGACTCCTATTTTCTTGGTGTCTTCAAAGTCACAAGAGGGTGACAGGTTGATGATTTAACTTGAGGTTTTCTTGAGTTATGATCTTTACTAAATCATGTCTCATCATGATTTGAATGATGACCTAGCATAAAAGGTGGACGAGTTTAATAAATTTAAATCTTATTTTTGAATTCCTGAGTTATGGATTTTTTTCTCTACTCAAAATTTTTTAAACAATCACCATACTAACATATTTATAATTACTCCTGAACTATCTAAATTCAACATTGCATCAGAATATTATAACCATTATTTTAACCATATAACTTTTCTTGATGAGAAGATGAGCTATATTTCTAAAAGTATCAAAAAGCTCACGGACAAATAACTTGAGATCAAATCTTACATGGCTTCCCTTAAACTTGAACTCCAAAAATAAAAAGATAAACATGATAAGATTGAGAAGGCCTTTATGACTGCAACAGTTTCCCTTGAAGACACTATAACTGAGTTTAGAAAGGCTCATTTGATCTCCGTTGATTTGTTGCATGAGCTTCTTTTCGTGAAAGAATAATTTGGGGAATTTCTTAATGCACCTTATATGTTTCTTAGGAAACATAACAAAAATACTAAAATATCCCCTAATTTTCAGAGATGCATCTCTGGGCGCACCCAATACACACAACGCAAGCCATTGTGAGTGGCGCCCTATAAGTTGGGTATTTTTAATTCCAGAGATGCATCTCCAAAATATTTCTGTAGATACATTTTCGTAATGCATACATGACCGGAAAATTAGCAAGTGTACTAACTTTTACTGATGGAGTAATAATTGGGATTTTCCCATAGTTGATCTCTCGAGGACTGCGTGCAATTTTCAAGTACAGATATTAATTCAATTAAACAAAATATCCTTGGGGGTGTTGTTTGGTGGTTTTCTAAAAAGATAAAGTAGAATGATAAAATTAATTTAACGAATATGAGAAAATATGTTAGGGGAAGTGTATGAATTGCTTAGTACGAACCCTGGAGTAATATCAATGAGACATGCCTTAAAACCTTAATTTTTATTGAACCTCAAAAGTGTTTTTCTTAAAATTCCTTAACTGAAAAACCTTTGATATTCTTCCTTGACCCTAATTTCTTAGCAGTCAAGGAAAGACATCAAGCAATAGTTCTGACAAAGGTTTATTATAATCATTACATGATATCCTTATTCCTAGGCAATATTTACTGTAATGTATTATACAAATTCAACAATCGGTTTTTCAGGTCAAATCCCTAACCATAAGTTGTTCCCAATTTGTACGATCTTAAAAGTTTAAACAATTTGCATAACAAAAATATTAAGGGAAGAAACAAAATCTCAATTAGTAATTCAACAGTGGTTCATTACAACACAATTCAGGGACACCCCCCTAGCAATGGGGGGTTTAATTATGCATAATATTCAACAAAAACAACATAGACAATAGAAACAATAAAAGATTTGGGGGAATAAAGTTGATCTTCAATTTCTTCTTATCATGAAAATCTCCTCGTCTTCCCAATTCTCCAAAGCTTCCCAATTTCAGTTGTCTTTTCTTCGTACGATCCAAAGTCCTTTTTCTCTTTCCGAAATCACATCTTAATAGTATCAGATCAATCTTTTCCATGCGCAAAGTCCAAATTACCCTTCATGCAGTCACACTAGCAAGAATTCAAAAACATTAGAAATATGGTCGCCCTACCCAACACGGGCACCCGTGTTGGGACACTGTCAAGAATCTTCAAAATGCAACCTACAAGCATGCTGACACGGGTCTTGTCAGCTGACACGAGCGCCCATGTCATCCCCCTGGTTGCTCCTTTACTTGCTCTTCTCTTCCCATCCTGACACGGGTCGTGTCAGGTGACACGGGCACACGTGTAAGGCCTCTGATTTTGCAGAAAATCCTTTGAAACTCAGTTGACTTCACATTTCTTCCTCTGATTACTTCCATGGACCTGAAATCACTAACACTACCAGACCAAGACATCAAAAGTGCTTTATTTAACATAAATTTAAACTACAACAACTTAAACAGACAGAATGTGAAAACTTAAACAATTAAAGGAAAACAACAAAGAAACAACTCACAGTGTTACCAATTGAATGGAATTCTTGCCGAATAAATGACAGAAACCAAGTAGAACAGGTGACCGATCACAACCCCAAACTTAACTCGTTACTTGTCCTCAAGCAATGCATGAGACAAAATAAGGTCACCCCAAAATTCTTTTCTTACCACAATACAACCAATGTCTTTCGCAACTTGTTTTTCACCTTGTTGTCAAGTGTTCGGTTTCCCGATCCCAGCTGTCCGCTGCACTTCCATATCAAAGCACTTATTTTCCTGCAAGCTTTTCACACTTCTCACCAATTCTCTCTGATTCACTCTCATGATGATGTAATATTTGGCTTATTGTGCACTCACCATGTTGGGTATAGCTTACAGGTTCCAAAGCACTTCTCAAGTAATGCTGCTTCTTATCTGGTTTAAGTCAACCTTTCACTCTCGGTTCAGTGTCATCATGCTGCGTCTGACATTTTTTTTTGGTTATATCAACTTCTGGGGTGCCTAAGTAGCCAGTCTGGGTTTGAATCTTTCATCCTCTAACTAGTCGTTCATCATTCATCCGGTTAAATCCCATCTATCTGTAACACAAGGAACACACAATAAATCAAAGTAAAGGGTAACAAAATGAAACTGAAATAACATAATTAAATAAACTAAAATAAAATACAATAAAAAACCCTCACACTAGAACCAAACATTGACCTCAATGTTTTAGAACACGTATGAGAGGGGGCTCACAGGACCTTACTGAAGAGGAGGAACACGCAACATCAACAACTGCATCATGTTGTGCATGTCGCTCATGAGCACCCTCATGGTCAGCATTAAACAGTCTAAATTTCATCGTTCCGAAGAAATATTTCATAGTTACGGTCCATCTTTTTTCCAAATGGAATTCAATTGTACTTAGAAACTCCAACGTGATGCGTTCAAATGTTGGGGCTTCTAAATGAATGAACTCTAACATGCCGAGACTATGAAACATTCTGCCGATTTCGATGTTCATGCCTAATTCAGACACAGTGGTATTGCACATGTACCTGGTTGGTGTAATCTTACGTTTTACATGACATGCGTACCGCCTCTCGTGTTTGGGATGTTCAAACATTATGTCATGTTCGTTCGGCATCCGACTTGCGCGTTTCCTAGGCCTTGCGGTTTCGCTATCCGTCTGCTTTCCTCTAACGACCCGTCTTGGAGGCATTTTCGTTTTGTACCTGAAAATCAGAGAGAGAGAGAGAGAGAGAGAGAGAGAGAGAGTGAGCGTTAGAAAAAAATATTACTAGGGAAATGTCGAGGATGATGAGGAGAACGATTTTTATGAAGAGAGTGTGGGGTTTTGGTGCGCGGAAATTGAAAGGTTGAAGCTTTTTGAATTTTAGCAATGGAGGTTATGGGTTTCAAGGGAGAAGATGAAGGTTAAATGAGAAAGAAGGTGAAAAAATCTTAAGGGATAAATGGGTTTAAGTGTGTTAAATCGCGTGGGTCCCACCAGAAGGGAGAGGAAAAGTCAGAAAATTTTACTCAGCAGGGCTGACACGGGCGGCCGTGTCAGCCTGCTGTTTTCAGCCTCCAATCGTGTATCTCCCAGTGGGGCTGACACGGGTGGCCGTGTCATCCCATTGTTTTACCTCCAAAAATCAATATTGGGGTGCCTTTCTGACACAGGTCGTGTCATTTGACACGGGTGGCCGTGTCAGGCCCCTGTTTTTTCACTTTTTGCTATTTTTTCCGGCTTTTCTGACATATCCCTATCACACATGATTATGCGTCCTGTTTCTCCAAAACACCACTCTTTTGGGATGACTTCTCCATTTCTGTGAGAGCACTGCAAGTCGACAAAACCTATCAAAAACAAGAAAAACAAAGAAAACATTAGAATAGAACGCGTGGGTTGCATCCTACGAAGCGCTTCGTTTAACGTCACATGGTGTCATATCCCAAATTTGTCCTACCTGTATATAACTTTCATTTGTACGTTCATCCATTGACAATTATCCAGAAATTCAAAAATATGCTGCTTGTTGTTCAAGGTCAGGTGGTACTAAGTTTAGAATGCTTCATGATTGGAGACCATTAAGGATTGGTTCATTTGCAACCAGGGATTGTGGGAAAACGCGGTTCATGGGTCAAATCTGTGATCTTATGGTAGTATCCGAACCGTTGGGGTTCGTGTTGAAAGATTGTGGCTCATTTTAGATCCAAGTGGCAATTAGTTCAGCGAGAATTTTAGATGACTCAATTGCTCTTCAATATCGATTTCAAGATTTGAATCACTTTTGATCCAAGCTTTAATTCATTCCGAGTTTTGTTCTTAATGAGAATTCAAGGATAGAGGAATTTGAGATTCAATGTTGTCTCACTTCAATTTCACTTTTCAAGTTCAGGTGTTATGTTACTTCTAATACTTTCATCAGTCTCAGATTTACTTTTAGAAGTTCAAGAGTGGCATTGCCTTGTTGTGGCACCAATAAAAAAAAGCTCATGTTATTACAAGAACAACTATGCAAGCAAAACGAAAACTCAAAAAGTATAAGAGCGTATTTCGAGTCAATTTAATGGAGGATTATATTAATGGAAATTCATGTTCATTACAAGAGATATGAAGAATTGTTCTCCAAAATTGCTAAACTTTAAAGTACATAGCCCATGTCCTAAAAGAAAAATCATAAGGCCCATTGTTGAGATTTTATTACACAAGCCCATTTACATTTTCATCATTTGGTATTATGTTGATGGTAGGCACGCAGACCCCACAACGAGTGACCACGGTGCAGTTTACAGTCTGCAGTTTTTCTTGCATTAACCTATACCAGCTGCCTTCACCTCTTGAGTAACACTCCAAAAGAAAAAAGCCTGCATAAAAACCACATCTCACAAGAAAGAAAAAAAAACAAACTTCACATTCCTCTCAAGACCATTACACCAATAGCTCGTACAAATGTACAACAGCACAACACAACCATCTTCACAAAAGCATACCTTAATATTCATAAAGCAGCAATAAACAAAGCCACGCGGAAAGTCGTACATACAAGGCTACACGCGGGTACATCCCGAACTGCAATTGGGCAGCAATGAAAAGCAGTGATGTCCAGAAATTATAAAAAAAAAACAAGGAAATCATGGGCTCTGATGCAAGCCCACCATTACACCCGGGCTAGTATTGTCATCGCCAAATTCACTCAAAGTTTTTTTTTTGAAACCATCACATACAGTACAAGACAGAAACGGACAAAAGGTACGCTATTTCAGAGCATGCGACTTCGCAATGCAACACACAAAATATGCAAAAACGCAACCATGATTCACAAAAGCAATACACCTCAAAAGCAATGAAAGCAGAAAAACCTCAATACCATGACCTGTCAAAACGGCACGCACAAGAATTCATCCCAAGTTGTCGATTAAGCAGGACAAATAGCCATTTCTCTGGATGTTGCTCGAGCTTTAAGCCAATACGTGGAAACCGCCATTTTTGGGCAACTGTCACCAGCCATTTAGTCTTCTGCAGGTGCTGCTACAGCTGTTGAAACCATTGAGGCCATTTTTGAAGTATGATATTGGTTCTAACTGCAGTTGTAGCAGCGAAAATGGTGTCGTTCCGGATCTGCATCCGTGGATATTAATGCTGCGGGATGAAACGGTGCTGCCAGAGTTCTACACAACCACATCTAAGTTGTTTCACGCACCAAATCACCTGGAATGACAAAACAAAGAATCACGTCACAGATCGTACCAAAATCAATAACATAACCTGCAGCATATCAAAAGCAGCAGCGCACTAATCCAGACCTTGCAAAATGTATCAGTTCATGTGGAATAAGCTTGGAAGCCCGCTTCAGGTATTAAGGCCAAGCTCGTATTTGAAATTCAGTTGGCGCATACATGAATCACTTGCATTCGATGAGACCTGATAGTAATGTAAACACCAGCACTAATGGGTGAAACCTTTAAAGTTGAGTTCATGCCACTTAAATCATACTGATAATGTTGGGATTGCATTGAGTTTTGATCAAAGGAATCATAGGATGAATATCCCATTCCCATACCTGTTGGTCGGTAAATTACGTGATAGCTGTTCCTTGGTTAGTGGAGTTGTCATTGGGCTGTCTGCTATTGATTCACACTTTGAACTCTCGTCTTCAGATTTTGCTGGGAGTTGGCAACGAGAAGGCTTGGCGGTTAAACCTTTGAACACTGTAAAGTTCCATGACTTGGTCATAGTTCTCTGCCCACCATCTCTAAGCTTGCCATTTGTTAAGTGTATCGTGACTGAACCGTATCCGCTTTAGGCATTCCCAGCCTTGAGTTTGTAACATTCTGCGAAGTCAGAAAAGAATAGTCATTAAGTGAATATATTTCTATCCCACAAAAAGGACAATACCTACAAAAAATGAATAGAAATACAAGTTGTTGTGATTGGGGAATGTGTAAAACCATTCCTATCATAAATGACAAAGAGGGAGTTCACAGAGTTTTCATAAAAAGGCCGGTTTTGACGGAGAAGTGTAGCAGATACAACCCACCCAGCAGATGGCACAAAACCAACTGGTTCAGCCTCAAAATTATTTCCAGAAGCAAATTCCCCGCCATCAATATTTACAGCAACCTTCCTCCTTCCAGGCATATGGAGTTACAGGTCATCAAAATGTTCAGGAACTTGGTTATGAACAGATGTGTGTGTAGTGAAGAGTCAGTTCCCATAACCTGAAACTTCAACAATGACAGGAGCAGTCAGATTCATGGTCTGGAGTCACAATGACAATTGGATGGACTCTGGTAATAAAGTATTGGCAGAACAACATGAATAATGTTAAAGCCAACAAATTTGCTCATGAAGAATCAGTCCGTGACCTGAGTTTCTGTTCTATTCGTGTTCTGATGATACCATGGTTAAAGTGTGGGATTTTGCACGCTGTCAAGAAAAGTGTTCATTAACCGGCCATCATCAATGCACACAAACTTTCAGCACCTACCCTGCAAAACAATAAGACAGAAATGCTGGAAAAACACATATACACCAGAAAATGAAAAGCACAAATTCCTTCGTACAACTCAACGTAACCACGTCATGAATAATTTACAATGTATTAGAAATTCACAAGTCCACTAGACCATGATTCACACGCTCCAGCCGGTGTGCGACTTGTGCATCACCAAGAGTTACTCCAGTGTCATATCCTTAATTCACAGGCGATCTGCAAGACCATTAATTTCCTACACATTGTCCTGCAAGAAAACTACAGTAGTGCAACATAAAGGAGATGGTAAAAACATAAAATCGGCTTCACACGCTGCGAGTCGTTATGCAACACAAGCTCTACATCACTCTGCATCAACTCACAGTTCACGCACACAAGCCACGAGATTTCGTATGAAAGATGATACACACCACCACCTGTTATGACTTTGCGTGCCTTCGTGCGTGAGTCGCAACTTGTGGTAATCATACTCCATTTTCGTACCGCAAGCCACCTCAAGCCGCAACTCTACCGTCATGTACTCCACAAGTTAATTCATGGTTACCTACATGTAAGTTTTCATGCCTTGAGTTAAACGACAGTACATTCACATGACCACAAAATTGCAAACCGTAAATGACATATCCATTACCATGGAAAAAGCCTTGCTGTTTGACAACATAACACGCAGCCAACAAGTGAGGAATTTGTTCCGTACCGTACACCAGTTGCAAAAATGTTACCTGCAGCAAAAGATAACAGCACAAACCGTACGGCAACATCAATGAGAGAATGCACAACAAAAGATGAAACCGTACGCATCAACAGATCATTACCGGCAATAAAGGAGGCAACTTTCATGAGGTAGGAAAGACAGTCGAGGATCCCCACACAATCTTGTTCATGAAATGGCCGCGAGAGCTCTGTAAACGACATAACAGTCCATACCGTGACCATACAATTCATAACTTTCTTCAAGCTGTTACAACATGCTAAACCAATTCCTGAATATAGTGCTTAAAACCAGCGTGAGTTTTCCGTTTTCACAAGACTTAGCTTCTAATTACCGCGCACGAGAATTCTGCGAAATCACGAAATAAAGTGAGTCTTTCTATCCCACATAAAATGGACATCAACTGCAGAAGAAGGACAACACCAAATGCCCCTCACACAAAAGTTTCGGTGACCCCAATACCTACAACTAAGTGAAGAAAAAATGTTGCTCCAAGACCAAGCCCGAATTTTGTCTCGTCGTCGGATTAATTCATTACCTGCGGACAAAATAAGACGACGAGTTATGACATAAGGTAGTTGGTTCCCACAAACCATAATCAAATGCTAACTGGTGCTACATGAATGATAAAAATCAGTACAGGTGCAAAAAAAACACCTGCAGCACAACATGTTCAAACATAGTTACAGATTAATGTGAATACCATTTACCACAGTAAAAGTAAAAAGCAGTTACCACAGTGAAAACTAATTGAAGATATTACCTCACTACAGACAAAAAGGAGATTAAGTCAATCGTACTACCTCACCTCACTCCTCCACAAACTCTCTCCATATAAAACCATATGAGACATGACAACAAGAAGGAAAACCCTAATCTGAGATAGAGTCTCCAAACCCTAGCCGCCAGTTTTCCTCCTTTCTCTCACTGTTCTTCTTTTTTTTCAAGCTTTGAAAAACCTCATCCTCCAATAAACAAAACTCTCAACTAACAAAAGCTCCAGAGATCTCCACCCCAAAACTTCAATCCGACACTCCTTCTTTCCTCAATCAAAAATTTCCCCAAATCTCCACCATTAACGACATCAAACCCAATCATCTTCTTCAACCAAATCGTACCCATTTTCTGCTAAAAAACACCACCAAAACCAATAACCAGACCTCCCTAATCTGCTCCTCCTTCTTCGTTTTTTTTCGAACAAGAAAAAACCCCAACGTCTTCTTCAAGCTCATTCTTCAATTTCATCAAACTTCCCTCAAATCCCTAGTTTCTTCAAACATCTTAACAATACAATACTCACAAACCTCCCAAACCTACCACAAACAGAAACCGGATTCAAAAACAGAAAGATTGAGAGATGAGATGAAGAGGAGAGTGAGGCTGAAACATCTACATACCCGAAATTGAGCAAACAACGGCGAGGAATGTAGTCGTCGAACATCGTTTTATGTTACAATAGCTTGCCGCGGTGACGAATGTTTCCTGATTCACGTTCATTGCTTCAAGTCAGCTTTGCTCCTAAGTTGAAATTTGTTTTCAATCTTACAAACCCAGTTTGTTGTGCCCTGTTTTTTTTTAAGAATGATTGGATTTTCTTTTAGCTTTTTCTCCTGCTTTTTCACGATCCGTGTGGTTTGAAGTGGGTCTCATGGCCCTTTAATTTTAATTAAGTATTTCCTCTATTTTGTTTCTGCTGTGTGAAATGAGGATATGATGGGCCTACGAGCCCAGATGATTCTCACGGTGTTCTCCCAACTGTCATACCCTAAATTTGTCCTACTCTTTTGTAAATATTTTCGCATTATCGTTTCTTGTCGTTTAGACATGTGTCCACCTGAAATCGGGCGTTTTTCAAACTTTACCTTTTTTAACCAATTAAGATGTGACATGTGGCCTAAGGACTCTCTTTTTTTTATGAATATTGTTTTTAATTCCTTAAACCTTTTTTTCTTTTTTTAAATGTTACTAATAATTTTGTTTTTTTTATAATTAATATTGTTTTTTAGTTTGTTCTATATATTTGGTAATATTTATTTAACTATATTTGTTAATATTTATTTGATTATATTTGTTAATATTTATTTAATTATATTTGTTAATTTTTTATTAATTCAAATTATGTTAGTTTATATTATGATTATTTAGTTTCTAATGTTCATAAAATAATTGAAAGGAAATGTAAGAAAAAGAAGAACGGGTGAGCAAAGGCCCATTTTCAAGCAGCCCGTTAGGGTTGGCTTTGGGCGTGATATTAAAAAGGAAGGATTGATTGAATGGGGGAAAATCACTGTTCATTCCCCTTTCCAACCCTAAATCGGCGCAGCCCCTAGAACCCTAAATCGGTGTCATCCCTTCATCATCGAAAGGGCCTCCATCTTCCTCTTTCAATCATCATGGCGCACCCCTCTTTCGGAAAACCCTTCCGCTTCTAAAACCCCCAAATCCCTCATCCCTAATTGAATCGCCGCTCACCATCTTCAATCATCCAAAAGTGAACCCTTCTCGTCACCATCCGATCCTCCATTCATCTCTTAACCCAGGCAACAAATGTTTTCGCGGAAAGGAAAAGATTGGACGCCTTCACGACCATAACCTCCACTCGCTCGCTATTTCTGCTCCGAGTAAGTGATCTTTTGTCGTCGCTGCTATCTTGAACGCCACAACAAACCTACGAGTCACTAGAACAACAGCGACCTTGGCTCAGCTGCAGCAACCGCGTATTCGGTATTGGTTTCAATTTTTCTTGACTATCAATTATTGTGTTGTTGTTCAGTCTTTACTTTAACTTTGATTGAATTAAGATGCATATTCACGTCTCATGTGCATATTAGGAATTGTTATAGTTACTGGCAGTTTATGTTATTCACCAACTTTGATTCGGTTTGGATACGATTTGTGGGTTTTCTCACTGGATCTTTTGTTCCACTAATCCTCGCTTGTTTTGGTTTAATTATTTGTTATGTATTGACTAGAGTGATTCTGACACTGCCTGGAGGTTTGCTGTGATTGTTTGATTCGCATTAATAAATCTGGTTTATACTGAGAAGATAAGTTGATTGTAATCTGGGTGAAATTCATGAGAACTCTGTGTATTGGGTTGTTCTACCGGTAACATTTCCACTATCACAGGTCCTAAGTTTCTCTGTTTTCATAAGAATTATGTGGTTGTCTGTGTTAATTTCATGTGCAGGTTCAAACACCCCAAAATCACCATTGAGCATTATTCAGTAAGTAACCTCACAGCAACAATGATCTCCATATCACAACGAGTTATACAAGCTTTCGGATAACAACTCAATTCGCAGCAAGAACTTGGGATTGAGTTTTGTTTCGTTCACTGTCATTGGATTAAACTTCTGTTTGGTTTCTAAATGTTTATTTCTCATATCATTATGTTTTATTTGTGGTTTGTTGTCTTTCGATTTTTCTTCTATTAATGCTCTTGGTTGTGGTGTTTTTATCTTCATATTTTCAGTTGCAGCTGGGAGGTTGTGTTCCGGTGGAAAAATTGTGGCGTTGCCGAATCATTGTTTGTACGAAAAGATCTTGAAGCATTGTTTGGTTTAGAAATATCAACAACAACGTTGCCACAACCGTAGCAGTATGACAACAACAGAAGCTACAACGCTAGGATGCGACATCCCCGGCTAGTAGCGGCAAATCTCAAGTCTGAATGCTGCAGGAGCAACTGAAAAGTAGAGCCAGCCCCAAATGTATCTCGTTGGATGTCGAACATTTGCAGCTGAAAACATAAACAGTTTTGACTGCAATCAAATACAATAGGGTTGACAACAATGTTTACAGCAACTTCAGAGCACGACGCTACTACAACAACAACCAGCTCGTATTCCATTTCGAGTTTGCAAAAGATTGTGTTGTTGTCTGGTTTGCGTGCAGGTTTGGATGCATCATCTCTTGACTTTCATTTTGCTAATTTTGAGCAATTGTTTTACTGCTACCAAGGGTCTTGTTTGCCTTTTGGACTTAAGAGGATAGGGGTTTTTTTCTTCTTCTTTTGTTTTCATTACAGAATAACTTTTGGGTTGTAGGCTTAGTGCATATTATGAGTTTGCTCTTTTTCTGGAATTTGTTTTATTTGAGCAATCATGTACACAACCATCTTGTTAGTAGTGTTTGAATTTTGTCTCGACTGATATGTAGGGGTATGCTTTCTACATTGTTATTGATTTATGTTTCGGTTGTGTCGATCCTCCTGTTGAAGTTTCTGATGAGCTCACTTTAGTTTCGTATTGCAATTACAGTTTCTAGCACTATTCGTCTTGCTTACGCGTCACTTTTGATTTTAGATTTGATACGTATGCTACTTGTGTTCGGTAAGCGTTGCGCTGCTTATGTTGTATTTATGCTAAATTTTATTTTTATGCTGCCGATGAGGTTATAGAATGAAAGACATCGGTCTCAGGAACATTAACACTTGTGGGTGCGAGAACAAAAAGGAATTGGAGAGAAGATGAATAAGCATGTGTACTGTGTTATGGGTAGTTTAAACTTATCTGGTGTTGTAATTGTTGTTGGTTTTGTCTTTTTCATTCCATTTTACCATTACTAGGCTTCGATGTTTCTCACGGTTCTGAGACAGTTTACGTGAAGTAATTGATGAATGCAGGTTTAAGTGTAACTGTGGTACCATGTTGCTTTTCTTTTTACTACCAGATTTCTATGTTCAAGTTTCTGTGTGAATCCATACTCGCGAGAAGATCGTATTGTTATCCTAAATTCATGGTTTTGTTTGGATACTTTTTTATATAGAATTTTGTTTTTCCATTTGAGCACTAAGGTTGGTGTCCCTAATTTCATTACCAGCTCACGTTGATTTTGCTACCATGTATATAGCATTCATAGTTTATATTATTTCTATTTTATTTAAATAAATATTTTAGTAAATAAATCTTTTTTTATGATAAATCAAATTTTTTTTTACTAACTAGTTTACTTTATAAGATAAAGTCAAATAAGTCTTTCTAAATAAAATTCTAGACCATTTTTCAAATGACATTTGTTAAATTCAATATTTAAGTAAAAGTTTTTTTTATTTAATAAATAACATGTTTTTAGACAACTCAAAAAAAATGAAACTCATGGATTATTTTCAAACGTATTTTCAAAACATATTTGATTATTCTTTCTACTCTTAATTCAATTTATGTTTATTCAAACTATTTTTTTAAAATCAATTACAAAAAATTAAATTCTTGAAGTCTAGCATTTCTTGAGTTTTTGAATGAATGCTATTGGGGCGTACGCCTTAGGTAGTGACATTCGACTTTCCATCCTAAAATACAGTCTTTAATTATTTAGACAAGGAAATATCATTGGAGTCTAGCATTCCACGTGATACTTTTGTTGTTTATTCAAACAATATTTTATAAATTAAAAAATCATTCTATTTATTAAGTGATTTATTTAATAAGATAATTTCAAAATAGATTTTATTTTGAAGAGAAAAACTTTGAAGCAATAATACTTCTTAAGCCGGTTTAATCAAATCATTTTTTTAGTTAAATTACGAAAAATTAAACTCCTGAAGTCTAGCACTTCTTGAGTTTTCGAATGGATATTATTGAGGTGTACACCTTAAATAATGTTTTGTTCAACTTTTCGCTCTTTAAACGTACTCCATTTTGAACAAACAAATATCGTAAGAATCTAGCATTCCGTGTGATATTTCCATTGTTCATCCAAGTCAAAATCGAATGAAAGATGTATCGTCGAGATCGAGCATCTCGATAATACCCCGATTAATTGGTTGTAGGACCGACGTCTCATTTACTAAATAATTATCATTTCTCTAAAAGTTTTCAAATTTAAAATCTCGTATTTTCACCTCCCACACACAAATTATTCTCGTACCTTATTTCAAAACATTTTATCGATTAAAACTCCGAAAAAAAGAGGTTCTTGGAATCTAGCATTCCTTGAATCTTCGAGTGAATAATTCTCGAGGCACGCCCTTTGAGTTGTTATTCACTCAACCTTTCGACTTTTTCAAACTTAATTATTTTCAACGCTCTCCTAAGACGAATGCTCGTACGCATTTGCAATCGTCGACATTTCGCACACACTTCACAACTCCTCTTGGTTTCGATATTAGGGGCACCCTTAGGGACTAATATCGTTTCTTATCATCTTAGCCCTTGACACGTCATCAAGTCGGTTCTATCTTCAATCAAATCCTCGACACGTCGTCGAGCTACTTCAAAAAAATTTCCTTTTGGCCTCGCATGCCATTTTTTCGATTCGATCCTTTCACAAACATTTTTTAAAACTTACGAAAGAGGGATATTCTCAGAATCTATCATTCTTTGAATATTCGAATGAGTAACTTTCGAGGCGCGCCCTTGAGTTGTTATTAGTTCATTCTTTCGATTTCAAAACATCTAACTCTTTATCTTCAATTTATTCAGTCAATTCCCGAAAGAACTGAGTTCTTGGAATCTCTCATTCCTTGAATTCTTGAGTGACAAGTTCTTGAGGCGCGCTCTTGGGTTGCTTGTCAGTCACTCTTTCGTCTCAAACCTCCAATCTATTCAACCTCACCTTTTCGTGGTTGTTACCACGAACTACGGACACTCTGATTCTTTATTCATTCTTGAATATAAGATACGTAGGCACAATATTGCGATGATCTTGGCGAGCACACTTCTATTCATCTTCCATTTTCCCCCATCCTTTCCCGTAGTTGAACTACGACGCTCTGATTTATCATTCTCGTCCGAATGAGCATACGTAGGCACAAGGGCCCCAATCCTTGGCGAGCACCCTATCCTCTAACCACCCATCTATCCTTTGCATCTTTAACCTTTTAACCTACCAATTCTACCTTTAACAACGAGAAGAAAACAAGTAAACCTAAACAACACTCCCCACATTTACCTTAAGAGGTTCCCGTCGAGTACGACGGACGTGAGGGGTGTTAATACCTTCCCCTCACGTAACCGACTCCCGAGCCCGGAACTTGGTTGCGACAGCCCTGTTCCTATCCTTTTCGCTTTAAGAGGTTTTCTCGATATTTTCCTCTCCCGTTTATTCGGGAAAATAAAGTTCTGTGGTGACTCTATCGAACCGCATTTCCGCGCCTTTCGCGCGAGGGTCGTTTCTCCGAAATGTCTCCGTGATTTTTCGAGGTGCGACAGCTGGCGACTCTGCTGGGGACATTTTTCTCCATGCAAAGAGAGAGTCAAGCCTATCTTTTGGTTTGTGAAGAGTGTTTGTTTTTTTTCGTTTTCTTCTTGTTTACGTATTCGTTCTCTTGTGGATTTTTATTTGTGCTTGTTATCTTAGCCTGTCGGTTTTTGGGATGACATCATGAGTAAAGCTCTACGCCCGAGCTTTGGTAAAAGCAGAGAGAACACTTAGCTTAGAATTGGTAGTCGAGTAGTGTTAGTCACCAAGGATTCGCTCCTTGTGTGCCTAGTATGAAAGCTCCTCTAGAGGAGACCTATTCGTAGATCTTGTTGTAACACAGCTAGCCTGTTGCACGACTTGATTAATTAAGGGTCCGTGATTCTGGGAACCTTTTGTTAGCACCAGTTCCGATATTGGTGTTCGTGTAGTGTTAGTCTCCAAGGACTCGCTCCTTGTGCGCCTAGCATGAGGACCCCGCTCAGGAGAGACCTTATCGTCATTATCATCGTAATACAGCCAGCCTGTTGCGTGACGCTAATACGACTAGTGTCCGTGATCCTGGGAACCAAACATAGAAACCATCCCGTAAGTGGGTTTATGGGTAGAATGTTTTAGACCTTCCCGTATAGGTCGTACCTGTCAATGTTCTTTGAGCAGGAATTATGTTTACTTATCTATTACAGTTACTAGCTTCAAAAATTGTTTGATTGTGATCCTGTGATCCTGGATCTTGTATCTTGCATTGCATCTTGCATATCATTTGCATTGCATTTCATATGTTGTGCATATTTGCATTTCTAGTCCTTCAACAGAATCTCATGTCTCCGTTCCTTCTTCTCCAGTAAATCAAGTTGATTCCTCGACACCAGTACACAACTAGAGCCAATACAAGACGAACAATGGAGCAGATTTAGCAAGAATAAGTTGCTATCAGGAAGGAGCTGGAATCCCTCAACAGAAAGATGGATCGGATCTTCGAAACCCTCTCCATAACTGGAAACGAATCAGAACAACGAACCGTTCAACGACCGCGTCAGCAAAATCAACACAGAACATGGAAACCAGATAGAGTATTTGATAGTCTTCCAATGACATATGCAGATATCTTTGCTCAACTAATGGAGAAAAAGGCTATCGTTCCGAGAGATCTAGCTCCCCCAACTGTCCTTCCTGCTGATTACGACGCGAATGCTCATTGTGAGTTTCATAAGGGCGCTCCAGGTCACAACATTGAGAACTGCAGGTTTCTCAAGCACAAAATTCAAGACCTGATTGACAAGGAAGCTCTCACCTTTGATGGGAAGTATCTCGGTGCCATCAACAACCTGATGCCGCCAGCCAACTAGTGCTAACATCAAATCAAGTCCAGTCAAGTCCATTCTCTGAAGAAGGCCGTCATGCTGCCATTTAATCTTTCGCATTTCTTATATTTTGTCTTTGTGTGTTTAAGTACTGTATGCTTTGAACAATTGTCATTCGTATCTGGTTTCATTAATGTATTGTTTTATGCATGTTATGAATTAGTTATGTCGTATTCACTCATTTTTCACTTATCACCGACACGTTTATTCACTCCACTCTATTCACTGTTGTTTAGCATGATTCGAGGGAGGATGATGAAAACAAGATACCCATAATTGCGAACTCATATGCCTTCAGATAGAATCTCGTCAATGATGTACATGCATTGCTTCAATTCCCCAAACACTGGAGATATAAGGAGTTAATCCCTAGTAAACCACTTCGAGCCTAGAAGTAGCAGTTTCCTTCGGATATTCAAACCTTTACACTCAACCTGGGGCAGGGTAGTGTTCAGTTAATTCAACCCCGCACTCGAATCAACAAGCGAAATCCAGAAGACGGTTGTTCTTCAATGACCTATGACATGGCAGTCACAACCTTCCAACAAAATCCAAAAAAAATCAAAAGCCTGCTAAGTCAAACACCTCAGAGGGGACTTAGGCAAAATCAGGACAATCCCGATGGATCTGACAAGCAAAATCAATCCATGCAAAAGTTAGGGATCAAAACCAAAAAAAAAAAAAAAGAGGACCCCGAAACCCTCAACAAAAACAAAATAAGATTCAGTGACCACCCAAATCAAAGGGGCACTGACATTCATCAAAACCAAAATAAAGTGATTGCCACGTCGAGCAAACCTTGAACCATCAAGCTTACACCGTCCAGACAAGTGTAGAGTTAACTAAGCATAGGACTGGAGATCATTAAGAAGAAGGGGTGGGTGCAAATCATACTTTGAGCCTAATAATCTTTTGTTTCATAACCGTGAACCAGACCACGTTACAGCCCTCGAAAGACCTAATTGAGGCGGGGTTTATTCTAAAAGCATAACATCGCAAGGTTGCGTAACCTGACTCCTCACATGATTTCTAATCATCAATATTGGCGTCATTCTTGCTTGCTATATCTTTCGCACCAATCAAATTAGCACAGCGTCTGGGCTAGCAGTCCATTCGTCTCACTGTCACGGCACATCAATGAACGACACTTTTTCAAAATTTGCATCGAACTTTTCATTAATATTACCATTTATGAATGCACAATTTTATTTGCAAATCAGTACTAGGTATACAAAGACACTCCAGCAAGGGGCAATCGAGGAGGAACTTGACTTTCACTAGCGTACACGAGGCGAGATTATTTCAAAGCCCACAAGCTGGAGCAAATCATTCAACAGCTCGAGCAGGGGCAAGCCATTAACAAGTTCTAACTGGGGCAAGACCGGGTCATCCTGACCATCAAGCAGAGTTGCAACATTCTCTGAAGCAAATTCATAGTAAACCACAAAGTACCCAGACTTGGGGCATCCAGAGCATCATCTTCTGCTTCAATCATAACGTCTTCAACGAACTGCGTGTCGAGGAAGTTAATCCCTCCCACCACCCAAAGTCCAATCCGCATTGGCAACTACCAAAAGTCCACCACGCTGGCGTCTTCACATGCATTTCCAAATTACCCGTCTGCAATCATATACATCATACGCATCGCATTCGACCTCATAAGCATCTTACATCATATGCATACCAATCTTATCATACTTCCCTAGCTCTTGCATCTCCGTGCGTCAGCATTTGCATTTGCACTTCCACTCATATGGAATATCATTTATCGTCCAACATTCATATATGCAAGTCAAGGTCCAGGATCAATCTCGAAGATTCCCAAGACCGCCATTAGCCCAGTCCGGGGCATCCTCCGCAAGACTGTGGGTTTCTCCCACAAAGTTCAAGAGCTTCAAAGCATTCATCAGCCCAGTTAGGGGCAATCTTCTGCGATTGTGGGTTTCTCCCACAAAATTTCAAAATATTCAAAGCAATCATCAGCCCAGTCTGGGACATCTTTTTCAAGACCATGGGCGTCTCCCTTGACGTATTGCAACCTTTTGGTTGATCAGATCTTCAAATCAACATTTAGCCCAGTCAGGGGCATACCATTCAAGACCCTGGGCGTTCCTCATGAAGTTGTTCAACCTTTTATTGAGCAAGACAAGACATCACGACAAACTCAGTCTAGTCAGGGGCATCCACTTCAGAATTCATGGGCGTAACCATGAAATCATTTCAACAATTACAATTTCCAAGCAAGACGGTGGGCATACCCCATTGATTCATTTCAACCCAATCTTCCTCTTGGGTGTTCCCCAATGAGTCGTACCCAGCAAGCGTGACCGTTGTCAATTGCCTCACTATCATCCTTTTGGTGATAGCCGAACTTCGTCGGTTCAACCTAGCCTGCATCCTTTTGGTGCGGATAGCCTTCAATTAGTGTTTGTCCTATCATCCTTTTGGTGGTAGTGACTGGTGTGTGTTTCGCTCCGTCATCCTTTTGGTGGTGGGTCTCGCATTTCGTCGATGTCAGATTGTGCGATGTGTGTTGTGTTTCGCTCCGTCATCCTTTTGGTGGTGGGTCTGGCATTTCGTCGGTGACAGATTGTGCGATTGTGTTTGCCCTATCATCCTTTTGGTGGTAGTGGATGGTGTGTGTTTCGCTCCGTCCTCCTTTTGGTGGTGGGTCTGGCTTTTCGTCGATGTCAGATTGTGCGATGTGTGTTGTGTTTCGCTTCGTCATCCTTTTGGTGGTGGGTCTGGCATTTCGTCGATGTCAGATTGTGCGATTGTGTTTGCCCTATCATCCTTTTGGTGGTAGTGGCTGGTGTGAGTTTCGCTCCGTCATCCTTTTGGTGGTGGGTCTGGCATTTCGTCGATGTCAGATTGTGCGATAGTGTTTGTCCTATCATCCTTTTGGTGGTAGTAACTGGTGTGTGTTTCGCTCCGTCATCCTTTTGGTGGTGGGTCTGGCATTTCGTCGATGTCAGATTGTGCGATGTGTGTTGTGTTTCGCTCCGTCATCCTTTTGGTGGTGGGTCTGGCATTTCGTCGGTTACAGATTGTGCGATTGTGTTTGCCCTATCATCCTTTTGGTGGTAGTGGCTGGTGTGTGTTTCGCTCCGTCATCCTTTTGGTGGTGGGTCTGGCGTTTCGTCGATGTCATATTGTGCAATGTGTGTTGTGTTTCGCTCCGTCATCCTTTTGGTGGTGGGTCTGGCATTTCGTTGGTGACAGACTGTGCGATTGTGTTTGCCCTATCATCCTTTTGGTGGTAGTGGCCGGTGTGTGTTTCGCTCCGTCATCCTTTTGGTGGTGGGTCTGGCATTTCGTCGATGTCAGATTGTGCGATGTGTGTTGTGTTTCGCTCCGTCATCCTTTTGGTGGTGGGTCTGGCATTTCGTCGGTGACAGATTGTGTGATTGTGCTTACCCAATCATCCTTTTGGTGGTAGTGGCTGGTGTGTGTTTCGCTTCGCCATCCTTTTGGTGGTGGGTCTGGCATTTCGTCGATGTCAGATTGTGCGATGTGTGTTGTGTTTCGCTCCGTCATCCTTTTGGTGGTGGGTCTGGCATTTCGTCAGGGACAGATTGTGCGATTGTGTTTGCCCTATCATCCTTTTAGTGGTAGTGGCTGGTGTGTGTTTCGCTCCGTCATCCTTTTGGTGGTGGGTCTGGCATTTTGTCGATGTCAGATTGTGCGATGTGTGTTGTGTTTTGCTCCGTCATCCTTTTGGTGGTGGGTCTGGCATTTCGTCGATGTCAGATTGTGCGACTGTGTTTGCCCTATCATCCTTTTGGTGGTAGTGGCTGGTTTGAGCTTCGCTCCGTCATCCTTTTGGTGGTGGGTCTGGCATTTCGTCAATGTCAGATTGTGAGATTGTGTTTGTCCTATCATCCTTTTGGTGGTAGTGACCGGTGTGAGTTTCGCTCCGTCATCTTTTTGGTGGTGGGTCTGGCATTTCGTCGATGTCAGATTGTGCGATTGTGTTTGCCCTATCATCCTTTTAGTGGTAGTGGTTGGTGTGAGTTTCGCTTCGTCATCCTTTTGGTGGTGGGTATGGCATTTCGTTGATGTCAGATTGTGCGATTGTGTTTGCCCTATCATCCTTTTGGTGGTAGTGGCTGGTGTGTGCTTCGCTCCGTCATCCTTTTGGTGAGGGGTCTGTCACTTGGATTGGTGATAAATTGTGCGATTGTGTTTGCCCTATCATCCTTTTAGTGGTAGTGGCTGGTGTGAGTTTCGCTCCGTCATCCTTTTGGTGAGGGGTCTGTCACTTGGATTGGTGACAGATTGTGCGATAGTGTGTGCCCTATCATCCTTTTGGTGGTAGTGGCTGGTGTGTGCTTCGCTCTGTCATCCTTTTGGTGAGGGGTCTGTCACTTGGATTGGTGACAAATTGTGCGATTGTGTTTACCCTATCATCCTTTTGGTGGTAGTGGCTGGTGTGAGTTTCGCTCCGTCATCCTTTTGGTGAGGGGTCTGTCACTTGGATTGGTGACAGATTGTGCGATAGTGTGCGCCCTATCATCCTTTTGGTGGTAGTGGCCAGTGTGAGTTTCGCTCCGTCATCCTTTTGGTGGTGGGTCTGGCATTTCGTCGATGTCAGATTGTGCGGTTGTGTTTGCCTTATCATCCTTTTGGTGGTAGTGGCTGGTGTGAGTTTCGCTCCGTCATCCTTTTGGTGGGGGGTCTGTCACTTGGATTGGTGACAGATTGTGCGATAGTGTTTGCCCTATCATCCTTTTGGTGGTAGTGGCTGGTGTGAGTTTCGCTCCGTCATCCTTTTGGTGGTGGGTCTGGCATTTCGTCGATGTCAGATTGTGCTATTGTGTTTGCCCTATCATCCTTTTGGTGGTAGTGGTTGGTGTGTGCTTTGCTCCGTCATCCTTTTGGTGAGGGGTCTGTCACTTGGATTGGTGACAGATTGTGCGATTGTGTTTGCCCTATCATCCTTTTGGTGGTAGTGGCTGGTTTGTGTTTCGCTCTGTCATCCTTTTGGTGGGGGGTCTGTCATAGTCATTAATGTTAGATGGTGCGATGGTGTTTGCTCTACCGTCCTTTTGGTGGTAGTAGCCGTGTTCATTTCTTTCCATCATCCTTTTGGTGATGACGACATTTTTGCCTATTATTCACAGTTTACTCAGAGGTTTACCTCATCCAGCATTTTCAACTCTCAAGCATCTCTCTTTCTTTCGGACAAATTCAGGGTCTTTTTTTTATCTAATTGACTTCTACCTTAGGAAAACGAACGCCGTAGCAGGTTATTTCCTTGGGTTTAAGCCTATTAGATAGGGGCATCTGTCATACCCTATATTTGTCCTACCCTTTTGTAAATATTTTCGCATTATCGTTTCTTGCCGTTTAGACATGTGTCTACCTGAAATCGGGCGTTTTTCAAACTTTACCTTTTTTAACCAATTAAGATGTGACATGTGGCCTAAGGACTCTCTTCTTTTTTTTTATGAATATTGTTTTTAATTCCTTAAACCTTTTTTTCTTTTTTTAAATGTTACTAATAATTTTGTTTTTTTTATAATTAATATTGTTTTTTAGTTTGTTCTATATATTCGTTAATATTTATTTAACTATATTTGTTAATATTTATTTGATTATATTTGTTAATATTTATTTAATTATATTTGTTAATTTTTTATTAATTCAAATTATGTTAGTTTATATTATGATTATTTAGTTTCTAATGTTCATAAAATAATTGAAAGGAAATGTAAGAAAAAGAAGAACGGGTGAGCAAAGGCCCATTTTCAAGCAGCCCGTTAGGGTTGGCTTTGGGCGTGATATTAAAAAGGAAGGACTGATTGAATGGGGGAAATCACTGTTCATTCCCCTTTCCAACCCTAAATCGGCCCAGCCCCCAGAACCCTAAATCGGTGTCGTCCCTTCATCATCGAAAGGGCCGTCATCTTCCTCTTTCAATCATCACGGCGCACCCCTCTTTCGGCAAACCCTTCCGCCTCTAAAACCCCCAAAATCCCTCATCCCTAATTGAATCGCCGCTCACCATCCTCAATCATCCAAATGTGAACCCTTCTCGTCACCATCCGATCCTCCATTCATCTCTTAACCCAAGTAACGAATGTTTTCGCGAAAAGGAAAAGATTGGACGCCTTCACGACCATAACCTCCACTCGCTCACTATTTCTGCTCCGAGTAAGTGATCTTCTGTCGTCGCTGCTATCTTGAATGCCACAACAAACCTACGAGTCACTAGAACAACAACGACCTTAGCTCAGCTGCAGCAACCGCGTATTCGGTATTGGTTTCAATTTTTCTTGACTATCAATTATTGTGTTGTTGTTCAGTCTTTACTTTAACTTTGATTGAATTAAGATGCATATTCACGTCTCATGTGCATATTAGGAATTGTTATAGTTACTGTCAGTTTATGTTATTCACCAACTTTGATTCGATTTGGATACGATTTGTGGATTTTCTCACTGGATCTTTTGTTCCACTAATCCTCGCTTGTTTTGGTTTAATTATTTGTTATGTATTGACTAGAGTGATTCTGACACTGCCTGGAGGTTTGCTGTGATTGTTTGATTCGCATTAATAAATCTGGTTTATACTGAGAAGATAAGTTGATTGTAATCTGGGTGAAATTCATGAGAACTCTGTGTATTGGGTTGTTCTACCGGTAACATTTCCACTATCACAGGTCCTAAGTTTCTCTGTTTTCATAAGAATTATGTGGTTGTCTGTGTTAATTTCATGTGCAGGTTCAAACACCCCAAAATCACCATTGAGCATTATTCAGTAAGTAACCTCACAGCAACAATGATCTCCATATCACAACGAGTTATACAAGCTTTCGGATAACAACTCAATTTGCAGCAAGAACTTGGGATTGAGTTTTGTTTCGTTCACTGTCATTGGATTAAACTTCTGTTTGGTTTGTAAATGTTTATTTCTCATATCATTATGTTTTATTTGTGGTTTGTTGTCTTTCGATTTTGCTTCAATTAATGCTCTTGGTTGTGGTGTTTTTATCTTCATATTTTCAGTTGCAGCTGGGAGGTTGTGTTCCGGTGGAAAAATTGTGGCATTGTCGAATCATTGTTTGTACGAAAAGATCTTGAAGCATTGTTTGGCTTAGAAATATCAACAACAACGTTGCCACAACCGCAGCAGTATGACAACAACAGAAGCTACAACGCTAGGATGCGACATCCTCGGCTAGTAGCGGCAAATCTCAAGTCTGAATGCTGCAGGAGCAACTGAAAAGTCGAGCCAACCCCAAATGTATCTCGTTGGATGTCGAACATTTGCGGCTGAAAACATAAACAGTTTTGACTGCAATCAAATACAATAGGGTTGACAACAATGTTTACAGCAACTTCAGAGCACGACGCTACTACAACAACAACCAGCTCGTATTCCATTTCGAGTTCGCAAAAGATTGTGTTGTTGTCTGGTTTGCGTGCAGGTTTGGATGCATCATCTCTTGACTTTCATTTTGCTAATTTTGAGCAATTGTTTTACTGCTACCAAGGGTCTTGTTTGCCTTTTGGACTTAAGAGGATAGGGGCTTTTTTTTTCTTCTTTTTTTTTCATTACAGAATAACTTTTGGGTTGTAGGCTTAGTGCATATTATGAGTTTGCTCTTTTTCTGGACTTTGTTTTATTTGAGCAATCATGTACACAACCATCTTGTTAGTAGTGTTTGAATTTTGTCTCGACTGATATGTAGGGGTATGCTTTCTACATCGTTATTGATTTATGTTTCGGTTGTGTCGATCCTCCTGTTGAAGTTTCTGATGAGCTCACTTTAGTTTCATATTGCAATTACAGTTTCTAGCACTATTCGTCTTGCTTACGCGTCACTTTTGATTTTAGATTTGATACGTATGCTACTTGTGTTCGGTAAGTGTTGCGCTGCTTATGTTGTATTTATGCTAAAATTTTATTTTTATGCTGCCGTTGAGGTTATAGAATGAAAGACGTCGGTCTCAGGAACATTAACACTTGCGGGTGCGAGAACGAAAAGGAATTGGAGAGAAGATGAATAAGCATGTGTACTGTGTTATGGGTAGTTTAAACTTATCTGGTGTTGTAATTGCTGTTGGTTTTGTCTTTTTCATTCCATTTTACCATTACTAGGCTTCGATGTTTCTCACGGTTCTGAGACAGTTTACGTGAAGTAATTGATGAATGCAGGTTTAAGTGTAACTGTGGTACCATGTTGCTTTTCTTTTTACTACCAGATTTCTATGTTCAAGTTTCTGTGTGAATCCATACTCGCGAGAAGATCGTATTGTTATCCCAAATTCATGGTTTTGTTTGGATACTTTTTTATATAGAATTTTGTTTTTCCATTTGAGCACTAAGGTTGGTGTCCCTAATTTCATTACCAGCTCACGTTGATTTTGCTACCATGTATATAGCATTCATAGTTTATATTATTTCTATTTTATTTAAATAAATATTTTAGTAAATAAATCCTTTTTTATGATAAATCAATTTTTTTTTTACTAACTAGTTTACTTTATAAGATAAAGTCAAATAAGTCTTTCTAGATAAAATTCTAGACCATTTTTCAAATGACATTTGTTAAATTCAATATTTAAGTAAAAGTTTTTTTTATTTAATAAATAACATGTTTTTAGACAACTCAAAAAAAAAAATGAAACTCATGGATTATTTTCAAACGTATTTTCAAAACATATTTGATTATTCTTTCTACTCTTAATTCAATTTATGTTTATTCAAATTATTTTTTTAAAATCAATAAAAAAAATTAAACTCTTGAAGTCTAGCATTTCTTGAGTTTTTGAATGAATGCTATTGGGGCGTACGCCTTGGGTAGTGACATTCGACTTTCCATCCTAAAATACACTCTTTAATTATTTAGACAAGGAAATATCATTGGAGTCTAGCATTTCACGTGATACTTTTGTTGTTTATTCAAACAATATTTTATAAATTAAAAAATCATTCTATTTATTAAGTGATTTATTTAATAAGACAATTTCAAAATAGATTTTATTTTGAAGAGAAAAACTTTGAAGCAATAATATTTCTTAAGCCGGTTTAATCAAATCATTTTTTTAGTTAAATTACGAAAAATTAAACTCCTGAAGTCTAGCACTTCTTGAGTTTTCGAATGGATATTATTGAGGTGTACACCTTAAATAATATTTTGTTCAACTTTTCGCTCTTTAAACGTACTCCATTTTGAACAAAGAAATATCATAAGAATATAGCATTCCGTGTGATATTTCCATTGTTCATCCAAGTCAAAATCGAATGAAAGATGTATCGTCGAGATCGAGCATCTCGATAATACCCTGATTAATTGGTTGTGGGACCGACGTCTCATTTACTAAATAATTATCATTTCTCTAAAAGTTTTCAAATTTAAAATCTCGTATTTTCACCTCCCACACACAAATTATTCTCGTACCTTATTTCAAAACATTTTATCGATTAAAACTCCGAAAAAAGGAGGTTCTTGGAATCTAGCGTTCCTTGAATCTTCGAGTGAATAATTCTCGAGGCACGCCCTTTGAGTTGTTATTCACTCAACCTTTCGACCTTTTCAAACTCAATTATTTTCAATGCTCACCTAAGACGAATGCTCGTACGCATTCGCAATCGTCGACATTTCGCACACACTTCACAACTCCTCTTGGTTTCGATATTAGGGGCACCCTTAGGGACTAATATCGTTTCTCATCATCTTAGCCCTTGACACGTCGTCAAGTCGGTTCTATCTTCAATCAAATCCTCGACACGTCGTCGAGCTACTTCAAAATAATTTCCTTTTGGCCTCGCATGCCATTTTTTCGATTCAATCCTTTCACAAACATTTTTTAAAACTTACGAAAGAGGGATATTCTCAAAATCTAGCATTCTTTGAATATTCGAATGAGTAACTTTCGAGGCGCGCCCTTGAGTTGTTATTAGTTCATTCTTTCGATTTCAAAACATCTAACTCTTTATCTTCAATTTATTCAGTCAATTCCCGAAAGAACTGAGTTCTTGGAATCTCGCATTCCTTGAATTCTTGAGTGACAAGTTCTTGAGGCGCACTCTTGGGTTGCTTGTCAGTCACTCTTTCGTCTCTTTCTCAAACTTCCAATCTATTCAACCTCACCTTTTCGTGGTTGTTACCACGAACTACGGACGCTCTGATTCTTTATTCATTCTTGAATATAAGATACGTAGGCACAAGATTGCGATGATCTTGGCGAGCACACTTCTATTCATCTTCTGTTTTCCCCCATCTTTTCCCGTAGTCGAACTACGACGCTCTGATTTCTCATTCTCGTCCGAATGAGCATACGTAGGCACAAGGGCCCCAATCCTTGGCAAGCACCCTATGCTCTAACCACCCATCTCTCCTTTGCGTCTTTAACCTTTTAACCTACCAATTATACCTTTAACAACGAGAAGAAAACAAGTAAACCTAAACAACATTCCCCACATTTACCTTAAGAGGTTCCCGTCGAGTACAACGGACGTGAGGGGTGCTAATACCTTCCCCTCACGTAACCGACTCCCGAGCCCAGAACTTGGTTGCGACAACCCTGTTCCTATCCTTTTCGCTTTAAGAGGTTTTTTCGATATTTTCCTCTCCCGTTTATTCGGGAAAATAAAGTTCGGTGGCGACTCTGTCGAACCGCATTTCTGCGCCTTTGGTGCGAGGGTCGTTTCTCCGAAATGTCTCTGTGATTTTTCGAGGTGCGACACCAACATGGACACCCATCTTTCCAGCATACTCATTTTCTTTTTGAACTTTTGAGTTTTACTTTTGTTTAAAAAAATAAGTCTTATTAATTATTTTATTAATTACAATTCGTTGTCTTAAATCATTTTGTACTCCATATTTTTCTATTATTCACTTTAATTTCATCTTGGGTCTTATTTTCACATTATTTTGTTTTTTTTTGGTCAATGACGAATTTATAAATATTATCGGCCAAATTATTGATAGATGATGTTTTATTCGAGACTATTTCGTTTTATATTTCATTTTCCTATTTATTTCCATTTTTATTCATTTTCTGATGGATGATGTCTTTAGATTCGTAAGCGTCGCGTATCGGAGTTGATAACCTTCTCGATTTCAAATCTATGGGGAATGACCATTGGGGTCATTTTCCGTACTTTGGGATCGTGATAGGCTACCTTTGATTAACCGGCATTATGTTTGCGATTAAGACGAGATCCCATTTTCTTCGTGTCCCGATTTGATTCAATAAATTGACCATTAAATTTAATTCCCGTCAAATATTATTGTGGATATTATTGTCATATTTATCTTACTATATATTCATATTGTCATACTCATTATTCATACTTTTTCACACATATAATCAAAAATACCTAATAAATTATCGAAATCCTAAGAGCCAAATTGGTGGATTGTTGTATCATTGGTTATTTGCAGGTATCTTAATTTTAAGTCGTGCCCGACTTTACTCAAGGTGTAGTTTAGGACACAAATGCACACACACGGCTTTCTCTGGGGCTACCTGACAATGAGACCCCTTTATTTCGTGCAATCCCGTGTAACTTACATGTATCCCTCTCCCATTCCGATGTATGTTTCGCATTTCTTTGATTATTAGTTTATCTCCTAGAAGCACCCATAGGGACTAGAGCGGATCAAACTATTTTCAAACTAATTCTCGATTCATCATCGAGCCACTTTCAAACAACCTCGTAAGTCGAGTGCTCACACGCATTCGCCATCAACCTATTACGACTCGACCCTTGATGCGTAAGTCAAGTCGGTCTCTTTTTTCAAACCATTTCATTTCCAACACGTTTTGCACGCGATAATGAGTCAAACCCTTGATCCAACGTCAAGAGGATTTTCGAAACAAACTATCAATCAACTAAAAACTATTCAATCCTTTTCAAGGTGTAAAGAGTGGGTTCAAGTCTTTGAGCTTGCTTTCCGTTGTTTATATGCGAGTTATCTTATTCGTGTGTGAGCAATTGACGCCTTTAAATAATATTAACAAACTCGACAATATTCAACCATCTCCAATTACTCATCCTTTTACTCACCTTTCAAACAACTTCTTTTACGATGAAAAAAGAGAGTGTCCCAAGTCTTTGGTTCACTCTCCCGACTACTTGGATCCGAGAAGCCTTTCTCAAGCTTCAAGTAATCGTCACCCGACCAATCTCATCCTTTTATATACCATTTCAAATTCAAACAACCCTCTTTTGCGATGAAAAAGAGAGTATTCCAAGTCTTTGGTTCGCTCTCCCGATTACTTGGGGTCTGAGAAGTCTTTCTTAAGCTTCGAGTAATCGTCATCTTTTCAAACACAACTCCTCTTATGATGAAAAAGAGAGTGTTCCAAGTCTTTGGTTCGTTCTCCCGATTACTTGGGTCCGAGAAGTCTTTCTTAAACTTTAAGTAATCGTCATCCGTACCCATATCAAATCCAATTCGAACTCGTTTCTTTCGTGGTCGTTACCACGAACTACGACTGCTCTGATTCTTCATTCACTCTTGAATGTAAGATACGTAGGCACAAGATTGCAATGATCTTGGCGAGCACAATCCCCTCCATTTTCCATTTTCCCCCATCATTTCCCGTAGTCGAACTACGACGCTCTGATTTCTCATTCTCGTCCGAATGAGTATACGTAGGCACAAGGGCCCCAATCCTTGGCGAGCACCCTATCTTCTAACCATCCCCTTTCCCCTAGTGTCTTTATCCCTTTATAGTATCCTTTAGCATTTAGTAGTGAGAAGAGAAGAATTAAGTTTAGCTAACATCCATCACAACTCGAATTAAGAGGTTCCCGTTGAGTACAACGAACGTGAGGGGTGCTAATACCTTCCCCTCGCGTAACCGACTCCCGAACCCAGGAATATGGTTGCGACGACCGTGTTCCTTCCGCGTTTATGAGGTTTTCTCGATATTTTCCTCTCCCGTTCATTCGGGAAAAATAAAGTTCGGTGACGACTCTGTCGAACCGCATTTCCGCGCCTTTTGCGCGAGGGTCGTATGTTCGAAATGAATTTTCGAGGTGCGACACATGGCTCGACGGTTATTCATCTTATCTTATAAGATGAACAACATCACTTCTCCCCCTCTCTTGACCATTATAGTATGGTTTCAATCTCTGAACATTAACTTTAAAAATATCCCCATTTGCTTGATTTTTTAATTCTATCGCTCCATGGGGAAACACCTTGTGTACGATGAACGGTCCCGACCATTTAGACTTCAATTTTTCAGGAAAAAGTTTCAACCTGGAATTGTATAATAGCATCAACTGTCCTTCCCAAAAATCTTTCTTTTGAATCCTCCGATCATGCCATTTCTTTGTTTGATCTTTGTAAATCTTGGCATTCTCATACGCCCGATTCCGGAATTCTTCTAACTCATGGAGTTAGAGGATTCTAGAATCTCCTTCTTTGGTAAGATCCAAATTAAGGAATTTTGAGGCCCACAATGCCTTGTGTTCCAACTCGAGAGGTAGATGACATGCTTTCCCATAAACTATTTGAGTTGTCGATTCGACACCTTTACTTTCCCATTAGTCCGTGGATGGTAGGGGGTAGCTATTATGTGCTTTACATTGTATTTCAGGAGCAACCTTTATATGAGATGATTCAGGAAGTGAGTTCCCTCATCACTTATAAGAGCCCTTGGTACTCCAAACCGAGAAAAGATGTTCTCTTTTAAGAACCTGATCACTACTTTAGCGTCATTAGTTGGTTGAGCCACTGCTTCTATCCACTTCGAGGCATAGTCAACTGCTACCAAAATATAATTTTTACCAAAGGATGGTGGAAATTGGCCCATAAAGTCGATGCCCCAAACATCAAATAACTCAACTTCCAATAATGGAATTTTGTGGTATCTGATTTCTCTTTGAGATATTTCCCGTCCGTTGACATTTGTCACATTCTTTGATTATGTCTTAGGAATATTTGAATAATGACGGCCAATATAACCCTGATTGAAGAACTTTCGCTGCGGTTCGGTCACCACTAAAATGCCCTCCATAATCTGATTTATGACACGCTTCAAGAACATTCCTCTGCTCGACTTCAGGAACACATCCCCTGATCAATTCATCTAGGCTTCTTTTGTACAAGAACAGACCATCCCACAGATAGAACCTGCAATCATGTAAAAACTTTTTCTTTTTGTTAGCATCAAAATCGTCAGGGATGATACCGCCTACCAGATAATTCATATAATTTACAAACCAGGGAACACCAATAACAGCCAGGATGTGTTCATCAGTAAACTCATCCTTTATTGGGTGATTGTCCTTAGTTTCTTCAATTGGCGACATTCGAGATAGATGATCAGCAACAATGTTTTCACATCCTCTCTCGTCATGGATCTCCACATCAAACTCCTGCAGGAGTAGAATCCACCTTAAGAGCCTTGGCTTTGAATCCTGTTTAGTAAACTAGTACTTTAAAGCAGCATGGTTAGTATACACAATAAATTTTGAACCCAACAGATATTACCTGAATTTATCAAAGGCATAAACTACTGCTAACAACTACTTTTCGGTAGTTGCGTAGTTCATCTATGCGGGGTTCAACACATGACTAGTGTAGTAAATAACATACAATAATTTATCTCTTCGCTGTCCTAAAACAGCCTCTACTGCAATGTCATTAGCATCACACATGATCTCAAATGGGAGAGACCAATCGGGGGCAATCACAATCGGTGCCGAAACTAATTTATTCTTCAATTTTTCAAATGCTTTGGCACACTTTTCATCAAAGTCAAAAGCCTTATCCTTAACCAAAAGACTGGTCTGAGGTTTGGCTATTTTTGAGAAGTCTCTTATGAACCGGCGGTAGAAACCCGCATGGCCTAAGAAACTTCTTATACCTTTTTTGTTCAATGGAGGTGGGTGTTTTGATATTACTTCAACTTTGGCTTGGTCCACTTCGATTCCTTTGTGGGAAATTTTGTGACCCAAGACTATTCCTTCATGTACCATGAAGTGGCACTTCTCCCAGTTGAGGATTAAGTTGCTTTCCTGACATCTTTGTAAAACAAGAGAAAGGTTAGTTAAAAGTTATCAAAAGAAGAGCCAAATACCGAGAAGTCATCCATGAAGACTTCCATATGTTTTTCTAACATATCGGCGAGAATGGAAGTCATGCATCTCTGAAACGTTGCAGGAGTATTACATAACCCAAATGGCATTCTTTTGTAAGCAAAAATACCATACGGGCATGTAAAATCCGTCTTTTCTTGATCTTCAGGTGCCACGGCAATTTGGTTTTAACCGGAGTAACCGTCAAGGAAACAATAATAATCATGACCAGATAACCTTTCCAACATTTGATCAATGAATGGCAAAGGAAAATGGTATTTCCTTGTGGCAAGATTTAATCTTCTATAATCAATACATACTCGCCAACCTGTTACCGTTCTTGTCGGGACCAACTGGTTTTTCTCGTTTTTGATGACGGTCGTACCCCCTTTCTTTGGTACCACATGAACCGGACTCACCCAAGAGCTATTGGATATAAGGTAGATAAGACCTGCATCTAACAACTTCACAACTTCTTTTCTGACTAACTCTTTCATGGCCGAATTAAGTCTTCTTTGAGGTTGCACTACTAGCTTATAATCATCTTCCATGAGAATTTTGTGCATGCACACCGTGGGACTTATACCTTTCAAATACTCAATAGCCCATCCAATAGCACTCTTATATCTTTTGAGAACAATGAATAACTTGTCTTCTTGGATCGTTTTAAGGTTAGAGCTTATAATGGTTGGGCATTTACCGTCAGTGTCAAGGAAAACATACTTAAGGTTTTCAGGAAGTTGTTTCAATTATGTACTCTTTTTTGTCTCGTCATTCCCTTCCACAATCTGAGGATGTCTTAAATTTTCCCACCGGTGTGAACGAGATCCTTTCAAAGGGGTTGTGCTTTCATCATGGCTAACACTTCCACCTCTCTTTCATCAACTGTTTCATTTGGTTCAAAAATAGACATACTCAAAACTTTTTCTAAAGGTGAGAAAGATACACCTTCAAGAGTCTCATTGGTAACCACTTGTTCAAGCACTTCTATGTTGCTGCTTGTGCAAAAATCATTTTTGTGCTTCATAGTGTTTCTCACATCAATCTTTAACTCTTCATCATAAACCTTCAATGTCATCGTACCCCCTTCCATGTCTATCAGCACTCTACTAGTCTCTAAAAATGGTCTTCCAAGTATAAGGGGAATATCCTCATCTTTCGGCATCTCTAGTATAACAAAATCCACCGGAAACATAAATTTGTCAATCTTGACCAAAACATCCTCCACTACCCCATACGGTTGCTTCACCGAGTGGTCCGCAAATTGAAGTCTCATTCTTGTATCTTGCACCTTACCAATTCCCAACTTTTTGTAGATGGATAACAGCATGAGACTAATACTTTCTCCCAAATCAATAAGAGCTTTATTGAACGATCTATCCCTAATAGTGCATGAGATAGTAACGACACCTCGATCTTTCTTCTTCACCTGAATCTTCAGACCCTGCAAAATAGCACTACAAGTTTTAGTTAGAATAATCGGTTTCGTATCAGTGGTTCACTTCTTTGAGATGATATCCTTCATGAACGTGGCATAGGTTGTCATTTGCTCGAGTGCCTCCAAAAATGGGATATAGAGTTCAAGCTTTTTAAACATTTCGAGAAATTTTTCAAAATGTTTCTCTTGCTGCCCTTTCTTCTTGTTCCTCTGAGGATAAGGAAGCTTAATCGGTTTGGGCTCAATGACGGTTTTTTCTTTAACAACTAGTTCAGGTGCCACCACTTCTTCATCAACTACCTAATTTTCTTTGATCTCTAAATCAACTTCAAGCAACTGATCTTCTTCTTCAGTATTTTTGTCGAGAATTTCCTTAGATTTTCTAATTTTTGTGGTTACAGCATTCACACTCTTGTGATCCCTAGGATTCGTCACAGTTGCACTTGGAAGAGCACCTGGTGTTTGAGATCTTAACAATTGTTGTGCTATTTGACTCATTTTTACTTCAAGATTCTTTATAGAAGCGCCTGTGTTCCTCATATTACTCGTTGTTTCTTCTTGGAATTGAGAGCTTTGAGTGGCCATCTTTTCAATGGCAATTTCCCAATCCACTTTCTTTTGTACATGTTGTTGTTGTGGTTGATATTGTTGTTGGTAAGGTTGTTGTTGTTGTGGTTAGTATTGTTGTTGGTATGGAGCTTGACTTTGTTTAAGAGGATTCCTTTGTTGATCTTTCCATGTGAAGTTTGGATGACTTTTCTAACCTGGGTTATACGTGTTGGAGTATGGATTGTTCTGCTTCAAAAAATTTATTTCCTCAAATTTCGCAATTCATTTCTTGAACCGGTTGGACTTATGCCACAGTTTGAGTATCAAGACTCATCTTCTTTAACCTTCTTTTCACCTCTGCTGAAATCTGATCCTCCACCTTTACCACTTGCTCAGTAATTTTTAAATCAATGGCCTTCTCCGGTTGACTTACACTCTGGTCATACAATTCTAAGTGCTCATTTGCAACGATAGCTTCAATAATTCTTTTGATACCGGTGGCTATTGAAAAATTAGTTGAACCACCGGCTGTTGTATCAATGAGTTGCTTAGTATTCATTTTTAGACCATTTACAAAATTCTGCATTTGTTCAGTTGCATCCATATTATGAGTCGGGCATGCAACCAAACACCTCTTGAACCGTTTGTAAGCATCTCCAAGTGACTCTCCCTCCTTCTGTTTAAAATTAACAATGTCGTATCTTTTTCTTATATAGACAGATGCAGGACAATATTCATTCAGAAATGTTGTCTCCATCTCTTGCCAAGTGTTAATACTCCCGACAGGTAAATAATAAAACCATTATTCGGCTTCATCAGATAAGGTGAAAGGAAACATAAACAGCTTCTTTGCTTCTTTAGAATGCCCCTCAATCTTTAATGAGGTGCTCATAGTTAGAAACCTTTGAAGATGTTTATTTGCATCTTCATTGATTCTCCCCGAGAAAGGTCTACTCTGAAGTTGTCGGACAGTTGATAGATGTAGCTGAAAGTGTGCAACAGTCACTAGTTGATTTACTATAGTCAAACGCCCTGTTAGGGGCACTTTCCTTTCTGTAATCTCCCAAAAGTCTTTCGGATGGAGGTTGATCTTCATTCATGATGACTATTTCGGGCTCTGTATTTATGCCTGAATCTGTATGCTCAGAATGAATCACAACTTCTTCTTCGTTCTCAAAAAATTTTGTTCCTGAGTTTGAAGCTGGCAGTGTTTCAAGCTTAGCTTTCTACGTCTGGCGTGCAACAATCTTTCAGGTTCTGAGTCAAAAGAAATTAAATCTGGGGTCTTACCTCGCATACACAGGTTATAAAATTATTAGTAATAACAAAATTATAATCAGAAAAATAAACTTAAAATTTTAGTCACAGAGTGACAAAATTCTAATTGAACTAACAAGGTACTTAAAATTTTGGCAGTCCCCAGCAACGACGCCAAAAACTTGACCAAAAAATTAGCAAGTGTACTAACTTTTACCGATGTAGTAATAATTGGGGTTTTCCCAGAGTCGATCTCTCGAGGACTGCGTGCAATTTTCAAGTACAAATATTAATTCAATTAAACAAAATATCTTTGGGGTGTTGTTTGGTGGTTTTCTAAAAAGATAAAGAAAAATGATAAATTTAATTTAACAAATGTGAGAAAATATGCTAGGGGAAGTGTATGAATTGCTTAGTACGAACCCTGGAGTAATATCGACGAGACATGCCTCAAAACCTTAATTTTTATTGAACCTCAAAAGTGTTTTCCTAAAAATTCCTTAACTAAAAAACCTTTGATATTCTTCCTTGACCCTAATTCCTTAGCAGTCAAGGAAAGACATCAAGCAATAGTTCTGACAAAGGTTTATTACAATCATTACAGGATATCCCTATTCCTAGGTAATATTTACTATAATGTATTGTACAAATTCAATGATCGGTTTTTCAGGCCAAATACCTAATCGTAAATTGTTCCCAATTTGTACGATCTTAAAAGTTTAAACGATTTGCATAACAAAAATATTAAGGGAAGAAACAAAATCTCAATTAGTAATTCAACAGAGATTCATTACAACACAACTCAGGGACACCCCCTAGCAATGGGGGGTTTAGCTATGCATAGTATTCAACAAAAACAACATAGAAAATAGAAACATTACAAGATTTGGGGGAATAAAGTTGATCTTCAATTTCTTCCAATCATGAAAATCTCCTCGTCTTCCCAATTCTCCAGAGCTTCCCAATTTCAGTTGTCTTTTCTTCGTACGATCCAAAGTTCTTTTTCTCTTTCCGAAATCACATCTTAATAGTATCAGATCAATCTTTTCCATGCGCAAAGTCCAAATTACCCTTCATGCAGTCACACTAGCCAGAATTCAAAAACATCAAAAATATGGTCGCCCTACCCAACACGGGCCATGTCAGCTGACACGGGCACCCGTGTTGGGACACTGTCAGGAATCTTGAAAATGCAACCTACAGGCATGCTGACACAGGCCGTGTCAGCTGACATCAGGCGCCCATGTCAGCCCTCTGGTTGCTCCTTTACTTGCTCTTCTCTTCCCATCCTGACACGGGCACCCGTGTCAGGCCTCTGATTTTGCAGAAAATCCTCCTGAACTCAGTCGACTTCGCATTTCTTCCTCTGATTACTTCCATGGACCTAAAATCACTAACACTACCAGACCAAGACATCAAAAGTGCTTTATTTAACATAAATTTAAACTGCAACAACTTAAACGGACATAATGCAAAAACTTAAACAATTAAAGGAAAACGACAAAGAAATAACCCACAGTGTTACCAATTAAATGGAATTCTTGTCGAATAAATGACGGAAACCAAGTAGAACAGGTGACTGATCAATACACATCAGTAGCAGAGGTACACACGAAAAACATGTAGTTTTCCAAAATGAAATTAACATTCATAAAATAAAATAAGCATTACATAGATGATTTCAAAATAAAATGCAATATTACACTTTAATACCCAGGTGTACGCTTCAACATCTTTGCAATATCTTCGAACGATCTTGAATATGTTGCTTCCAACTTGAGCAAAACTTTTGTTTCGAAATGGAAATATGTATTCCACATAACCCTTATATTTGCATGCGCATTGAGCTCAAATTTGCTAAACTCAATCTTCTCTCTATTGTCTCTTGACAGTGAACGGTACTCGAGCTTCACAATCCTTTGATTGTCTCTGCAAGGTATGAGATTATGGATTTTGTATTTGATATTTATGAGAGATGTGCACTTGGTGAGCTTAAACTTTCGCCTGAGTGTCGAGCTGGAGACGGACACATTTGTGACATACCAATTGATGTTTATTTATGACATTTGAGACATTTTCAGTTTGTGTGAAATATAACATAAAAGCACCTTAATTTATAAAAGTCATAGACCAATATGGACCATTTAAAAACTGGCGTGTTGATTCCAGAGATATATAATATCTTGTTTCAGAGATGCATTTCTAGAATCTCTCCTGAACAGGTTTGAAAACATAACTTATGAAATAGAACCTTTTTTTTACAAAAGAAAAAATGTTGTTATGAGGAAGGCCAAAATGCATTAAGATACAATATGAACAAGTGTTAAATATATTACACTATATTAATATTAATACACAGTTGCATACACTTATTTTTTCGACTAAACAAGAAACTAAGAAAAATAGAAACATATGTCGCTGGCTAAATCTATGGGTGGTACCCCCTTTGACTTTTGTGCATTTGATTCTCTTACGATGTTGCTCAATTTCTCGAACTCTTACATCATTTACATAAAATGATTCGGCCAAGTCTCGGCTTTTGTTGTTGAATGAGACGTCCACTATGGTGATGTAAGTGGTATAGGACATCCCAGTTTCAAGTAAACTTGAATAAAATGGCATGATTTTGAGAGCCACCCAATACACATAATACAATCATTTGGGTTTTGAGGTGGGGTAGTGCGTAATAGGGAAAAGGTTTTCAAAAAATTGTATCGTTTCAGATTAACATACACTTTATCATACGCACATGCTTTAAGTGACCCATTTCAGGGAAGCGCATCCATTTTTCCTCTAGTTCCAGATCGCTAAGGCAAGAAACGAAAGACTCATAAACTTCATCAAAATTTTCTTTCTTTCCGTACAGTCATGTGTATGATTTTTTATGCATCCTCAACTCTTGGATAAGTTGATAGCAGACAAGTGTATGATTATCTTCTCCTTTATCGAGTAAAGTCGAAACTTCTCGATAACCGCAATTACCGTCTCCCACAACATTGACGATCCGCTCGATGTATTTGTGCATAAAAATGAGCATTTCGTCAATGAATAGAATTTTTGGTGGAGGCAGCGTAAGAGGTGGTTTGCCAATGCGAGCTCCTTTTACAACAATATTTTGAGATTTTAGAGTTGGTGAATCGGGAAAAACTTTGTCAACATGTTAAAAATATGAAGGAAGTCGTGTAGTCGAATTGTCATTTAGTGTAGGCTTGATTTTCTTTGGAGCACCTTTTGTTTTTACCAGTTGAGAGGGTTGTTTCAAGTCGGTGGTTTCCGGATAGGAAATCTTCCTCAATTGTTCTTCGATGTGGAGTTTCATGTTGTCATAGATTTTCAAATTTTCTCTTGTATCACTTCCCATTCTGTCAAAATATAGATATTTGATTTACCATCTTTCATGACACTATCATCATCAAACCTAAGCATTTTCCAATAAAGGCAAACACGTCCATTCTTATCGGACTACCAAGTTTCACATTTTTGCAATAACACAAGCACATGGGAGACCATATGTTTTCAAAATTGTGCATCGACACTTTGTGCTATAAGAGCCTACATTATTAGCTCGTTTAGCCTCATGCAAAATATAATTCAAAATTGTTCGAGATATGTTACCGACCAAATGAGAATAAAGATTGTTGTATTTAAATATATGTTCCAAAACTGTGATGCTCCAACCAAATGATGTTTGTATCTCATTATGCTGGTTTTGAATCATTTGGTTCACGGAGTCCCAATCTCTACAAAAATCGCCCTTACTATTTCCAACCAATTTTTAAAGTAGTATGGGCAGACTCAACTCTGTTAGTTGTTGTACTTCCCAGGTGTCTAACCTTATTAGTCCAAGCACAAACAATTTTCTCCTTCACCTGGTCAAGAATTATGCTTTCAACATATTTTAACAAATCAGGATACTTTTCACACTTTCTTGAAATGCATAACGGAGTCGACATATAGTTCTTTTTATGGAAGAATTTACTATATGATTCCATGCATCCATTATTTTTTCCACAACCACACCCGCCTTCACCATTTTCCATCTTCAGACTATATCTATTTCGTCCCTACTGCGGGTTGAACCCGACTTCTCTCATTCTTTGTTATGTGATACCTATAAAGTAATGCACTATAAGTATGAAATACCTTTGCAACCGAATTCATCAAGGCGCTATCGCGGTCGATAACAATCACTTTAGGCATTTCACCTTAGTCCTTCAACAGTGTCCAACACACCTCTAAAGTCCAAATAACATTCTCCTCTTTTTCACTCTCTAGAAATGCAAACCAAGCAGAATATGTCTTCTCAGTTGAGATAACACCAACCATTTCCAATAATGGAAGTTTATGCGTATTGGTCTTGTAGGTTGAATAAGTATGAGCACAGTAGGAAATGTGTTGAACAACTTTATGGAATCAGGATGAGTCCAAAATATATCTCTAACTGTAACTTGATCCCAACACGTTTGGTACCTAGACACGTAATTGTTATCATTCAACAATTCTAAAAGTTGTTGTATTTCAATTATATCCTCCCTAAGCGCCTTGTTAGTTTGGTACCGAATATTATACATTTGCTTGATATTTGATATATTTTCGGATCTTTTCCGTTTCAATGTTGCAAGTATATTTTTCGGTTGAACCAAATTCAATGTCATGTCAGTGACACATTCCTTCTCTTCTGGCATGAGCCGACACACACTAGAATGGTCGGCTAACTTTTCACACAAATCATGGTTATTAAAACCACATATGACATTAAATCTCCAGTTTATACTTGTCAACATATAACTACGCACCTTAAAGGGACACTCACATTTTCTTGAACCAATGTCGTCTCTTTTAAAATTTCGGATATAAGGTCTATATTTCCCGCTTTTTTTGCACGCCATTGTCACAAAAGCACATCTTTCATCCAAACCATTCGGACCTTCTGATAACCACACCAAATCCAAGTTTGGAGGCCTCCATATGAATCCATTGAAGCATTTGATCACGAGATTCAAGCTCTTGCTTGTTTTTAAATTAGTGGCCAACATCTATCGCCTTCACAACAACACGTTTTACATTCGGAGAAACAGTTTGGGAAAAATATCGAGGTGCATCATATCTAATGAAAACAATTATCAAATATAACAGTATATAAGTGTTGGGGGTATGAGGATGAGCATCAATATTGGGGAAAAAGCAGCATAAGTGAGAGAGAGACACCACATACTCACCTAAAACCTTAAGGTGATAGGTGGATGGGTTCTCTCGCTTTTAAATGCTCAAGTCTCCACATTTCTAGCCAATGTGGGACTATTATCCATATTACTCGCACTTGTTATACTTAACACTCCCTCTCAAGTGTGAGTCTATCCACAATGTTCCCCCTTAAGCGAAAGCTCTTTTCATCCACATACACTTGTATTATCGTTAACAATCTTCAATGGGACATTCAACCCACCATACTTAACAATAAGCGCCACTGTTGAAAACATAACTGGAAAATGAACACAAAGTGGTTCCAGAAATGCATTTCCGGGTAAGTTAATATTCGTTCCGGAGATACAATCCTTGAAAAAACACTTGTCTTTCAGATAAAAAACATGATTAATGTTAGCAATGCAGCTTGAAATAAATGATTTTTACCGAAAATTCTATCTTCTTTTGCTCTCTTTGGTGTGATGAACCACAAGACTAAAGATTTCGAGTGAAAATGTGGATTGAGAATGGAAGAATTTTTTGTGAGGGTTTGTAAAGAAATACAACAATGGTTGTGTGATCATGCAGTTGCTTGCTTTATTAGATTATTTCAGAGATGTATCTCCGAAAATATCTAACATGCAAAGGTGAGAACATATTTCAAAATCTCACCCAAACTTTCGAAGATGTATCTCTGGAATTCCACTGAGTTGACCAATTATGAATATATTTCTTGAAAAATTCCAGAGATGCATCTATGAAATTAAAAATATCTAACTTATAGAGCGCAACTCTGAATGGTCTGCGTTGAGTATGTATTGAGTGCATTCGGATATACATCTTTAAAAATTAAAAGCATTTTAATGTTTTCGTATAGTGTCTAAAAAATATATAGAGTGTATTAAGAAATTCTCATAATTTGGCTACGATAACCTTACAAAGATTTACTCGATTTAAGTATGGGAGGACTTAAAGGAAAGGACACTTTCAAGTTTATTTCTAATGTAGGGATAAATATCTTTTCTAACTGCTTTGTAGTGTATTTTCCCATTATTTGATTAATATAAATTTATGAAATTTTGTAGTCTAAAATATTTCAAATATTTTTAAAATATGGTTATTCGATCCTACGACTCAAAATAAATAAGCATCATTCAAAATATTTTCTCAATAACGAAGGTCTTTTCCAATTTGAAAATTATTTTCTAATGATTTAAAATTTAGTATTCATTGCTAAATTGTTTACCACGGGTCGTTCCGAGATTTTGAATGTTATGTCGAAAATATGAATTTGAGTGTTTTCTTTAGTTCTTAATTTTTTTTACTAAATTTATAACTTATACAATTATAAATATATAATTGTAATAAAAAGTTTATACCAAATCAAAATTATAATAAATTTATGACAAAAATAATTATAATGTATCTATTAATCCAAACATATATCAGTAGCATTTCAATTCTCACACTAGCTGCACCCTCCGACTATTAATCTTTAAATATTACCCTTCTAGTATTTTTTGCTGCAAAATCACCAATAACATGATCAAAATCAAGATTCTTTAAAAAAATCATATTACGTTGAAATCAAAGAAAGACTATTTAATATAATATGCGACATTGTCGATCGCAAATAGATTATAGCAATTTTAATTTTGAAAAATTCCTTTTAGCCGATGCAACAATAACATGAATGATTAATATTATTTTATTAGTTATGCATGTATTAGAAAAACAATTGAATATATTAAGTGAACTTAATATCATAAAAATTATATTTTGATTCAACTATTAAAATCACTTTGATGACTTTTAATTCTTCATATAAAATTTTACCATCAAGATTATAAGAATTGTTGTTTTAAATAAGTTTTAAAATTTATGTAAGACAATTTTGAGTTCTCATCAAAAAATGACTTAAGTCTTTCAATATTAAATAAAAATATAAAAAAATAAAGAAAATGAATATATATGGTAAAAAAAATTAATACCCCTAAAAAGTTAATGCGCTATGCCACTGCTTCTCCCAAACATCCTTTGAAACCCATTAGTTTGCACACTAAATCTTCTATTCAAAACTCTTCAATTTTTACCTTCTTATCATACAACCTACTATAACATTTCTTTTTGTCAAATAATATTTGTCTAGAGCTGCTAGCATTTTTTTCGTTTAAGTTGTTCAATTACGCATATTTCAATAATCTCAAATAAGAAAATCATTTTTACTTTACAATGTAAGGGATTGCATGTTTAATTCTATACAGGAATGAACTAGAGTATTTAAAATTGACATTAATTTAGAGTTTGTATTACTTAAGAAATAAATTATGTTGTATTTTCAAGATCACGAAGAAAAGCAATTGAAAGTAAAATAGTAAAGTAAATGATTAAAATTTAAACGATAAGAGTTAGAGAGATAACATCAAAGAGATATTTAAATTCGGTCAAATGTTGACTTACTCGTGTTCTCAAGAAATTTTTTTATACTTGACTGTAATATTGAACTTTTCTAAATTATGCCCACGAATTTGATACAAACGAATCAAGAGATTTTACCCTACTAAATTATCCCTCAAAAGAGAGATTTTTCATAGAATGGACTCACGACCGAGTAAAAAATTTATAGGTTGATCTTAATAACCAAACTTAAATTATACAGAAAATTTCAAAATTGTTAATTTCAAGAATCAAACTCAAAACTCAATTCTTCAAAGTACGACACTCTTTAAAATAACAACAATAAATATAACTTTTTTCTCATGAATAATTTTTCACTAATAAGACACTAAGACAATTTTAATGAAGAAAAAAATATCTAAAGAGAAAAGAGAGATAATTTATGAAGAATTAAAAAAAAAACTCAAATTTTAAAATAAAATGAAGTGAGAAAACACTTCCTTTAAAACGAAAAAAAAAAATTGACTCAAAGAAAATAATCTATTGACTAATTAATTAAATAACCTAGCCGATTAGATGGCAAGTATAATCTATTAGATATTTCAAATAAATTATTTGTATCAAATATGGAAGGTTTGGGGGAAAAAATCGTTATCAATCATTAAAAAATTATCCTAATCAATTCCCCTTCGTTTGAATCAATCAGACTCTTAAAATCTAATAGATGAGATGGCTCAACTTATTCAACTAATCTATTATGCACTTGAGAGCATCACGTAGACTACTTATATATGTGGTTCGATTAGAAATTATTAACCCCTGACTGCACTTGAAATATTATATGAATGATGAACATGTAGTGGAGTTCGGGGGCAAAGAGCAACAACAAAATTAATGATCAAGACCACAATTAATGATCCAAGACCATAAAAGAGATTAGGGGTATTTGCAAGTTGAATTGAATATGATTTGATTAAATTTAATATTGAATCCAATCAATATTTTTTTTGATTAAAATTAATATTCAACTCGTACTTTTAAAATTAAACCCAGATTACTCATTAATGAATTGGATTAGATTGAATATGTACTCCACTAAATATAATTTTTAAATTATAAATAAAATATATAAATTTAATTAACACATTTATATTATAAAAATATTAAAAAAATTATAAATTTTAGTATTTAATTTATATAAAATTTATTGGTTAATACCTAAAAACTCTTTTACAATAGAAAAATATATAAATGATGTAAAATATAATTTAAAAGGTAAAATCTCTCTTTGAATAAATAAAATTGATCTCTCAAATTTGATTTAGACTTAAACTTTTATAATTAGGAAAAACTATAATTATATATATAAAAGAATGATGCTCTATAATTTATAAATAAACTAAAATAAAAATAGTGTGACATATCAATGGATTGAATAGGTTGATTCGAGTTAGACCAACACATAATTAAATTGGATGAAAATAAAAATTGAATTAAAAAAGTAAATTCGCAGATTTACCCGTAACCATAAACAAAATATCATATCTTCACCCAAAAACTAAAGACATTAAATATACATCACTTTTCTTATAATTTCAATATTTCATTTATATAGACATTATAGGTCTTAACCACCAGTGGTTGTACTCATTGCACCAATAGATCTAATAAGTGGAAAAGTTATATCCAAAGTAACAAATCCTATCACAACATCTTCTATTAGATATATAAAGGCAAAACTTGATTTTTAGTATAGCCTAATTTTTTATCAATTTTACCCTTATTTTAAAATATGTAACTTACACAATAACTTTTATTGAACTACTACTATCATCTTTCGTATAATTTTTTACTAATAATTTTCTACCTAACTTTTATTTAAAATTGACATTAAATAAAAAAATATCATTTATTTTTATACATGTGTAAAAATACGGACACAAGTGTCCGTCTGAACGCTAATAATAAAAATAATAATAATAATAATAATAATAATAATAATAATTGTATCTAAAATTAATTGTATCTAATATAGATTAAAAAAGCAGTCCAAAACTGTACTCTTACTATTTTTAGTAAAATATCATAAATCTTCCTCTTTTAATTTATTTATAAATTCCACAGTTTTACTAAAAAAATGCCCGGTTCAGCTTTGAACCCTTTTGAAGTCCATATTAAAGGCACCCAAGAATATCAAAGGCCTAATTTTCTAAATTTTGCCACAAAGAGTCCACTAGTTTGTGATGTTAATGGGTCAAACCGCCATGTTTTTTGTATGCGGCCACCCTTGCAAGGCCATTTTCTGGCAGCATCTATCTCTGTCAACTCTGTAGATTGAAACAAGTGTTGCAAAAACATTAGAGGATTGAGGCATTAAACTATGCAAAAACAAGGCAAAACTTCAGACATGATCATAGAGTTCAATATGAATATTCCTAAAAATAGGGAATTAAACTGATTATGCAAGCTAAACAATATTAGCAGGTCACAATCCAACATTCCCCCCTCCAAAAAAGAAGAGGGTTGGGTTAAAAACAAAGTTCGAGGATAGAAGCATTAGGAATCCAAGTGAGGATTTTCTACAAGAAAAAACATAATACCAATTGACAACAAAACAAGCACACTGAACCTGCTAGTCATATTAATGATATGAATAAAAAAGACAATTAAATAAACTTTTAGCCCATAAAAAGCAGGACTGTTCAATCTTAATATTCTCATAAAACTTGTCCATTTTCAGTCTCTAAAAAATACAAAACTGTATGCTTTTGTTTCCCATAGAGGACAAAAAACACAGTTTTGATACACACATGGACCAAAAATGAAAAAAAATTGCATAAACTAAAGTTGAAAGATCATAATTACATAGAGACTACAAATATATTTAACTCAAACAAAAAAATATTAAACACAGACTATTGGAAATAGGTGAAGCTTCAGACATATTTCAATAGGAAAGAAAATGAAGCATGAAAATCCTACCGGCAGTTACATTTTCCTTCAAGAACTGTTCTACCACATCTTCATTTTGTGCAACAGTTAAACTAATGAACAAGACATTTGTTAGAATAAAATCGCGTGATATAAATTGTGGTGTCTTTGTGTGCATGTATTTTGATTGCTTGTAAAAGGGCAAGAAGCTACAGAATAAAAGGCACCTGCAAGTGCTATAGACAAGTGATCCTCCAACTTTTAGTAGTCTGAAACCGTTGGTGAGAAGATTCAGCTGTAGTGAGATACAAAAGGTATATGTGTGGGTTAAAAACAAAATGCTATTTAAGACTAAAGGCATGCATGTAAATTATAGATCAAGAGAATAACAAGTCTTTGCCTGAAGAACATGTAAATTATCCGTCCTCTCAGCATCCAGCACACGACGTTGAAGAGTTACCCAGCCCCAATGTTCAAACTTCTGAATATGTTTAACTGAACCATCATGAGTGCATTCTGCATCCACAAGGACCTGAATCAAATCCCAACAAATGATAATTTTAAGGGTAAATGACAGTGAAGAACCATGTAAAATGAATTCAAAGTAAAGTAGTAGTTACTTTGTCATAGCCATAGCCTGCAATCTCATTTTCGGATACGGTCTTATATAATTCTCCTTTAGTAAGACCAATAACTCCAGAATGCCGTCCATAATATATGAGTTCAGGAGGGTGAGACTTAGACACCACTTGTGGAATGCCACACTTTTTTGCTTTTTTCCTTTCTTTCCATGGTCTTCTAGAAGTCCACTCCTTGAACACGTCCATTCTTTCTTCCGATCTAGACTCACCTGTTTAATACTTGATAGAATGAAAACATTTCAAAATTGGGAAACAATGATTAATGAATAAGCATGATATTAAAATTTCAACATCACGTTCCAAAATTGACCATAAAATATCAATGCCACAGCTTAAACATCACTAACATGATTCAGAATCAGAACGAAACCCCTCAGGAATAACTGAAAATGTTGTTCCATCAGCAACAAAAAGTCGGCATCTATCACCCAGTTTATACTTCTGCAGCATTGTTCTACACGCTGCCAACCGATGCCTTGCAGCATCAACTCCAGTTACAGAGCCCGAATCACCAAGAAGGTCTAGTATCATACAAAGTTTAGCACCTAAACATCATATTTGAAAGAAAATCATTATAATCATGTGCTTTGTTTAGCAAATTGAAATAATTATATAGAAAGTTGCTTATTGAACTAAAAGCATCTCCAAAAAAATGTTCTTATTTAGAATTAAAACTTAAAAGTCTTACCTTGAAATAAATCAAGTCTTAATCTCAAAAACAATTTTTATAACATTATTATAAACAATAAGAGGACAGACTATGAAGCATGTATACTTCAAATATGTCAAAGTATCGGTGTCCAACACATATTGGAGACTAATGCCTGTGATACTTCCCGGTAAGTACCCAAAAAGTAATCCAATAATTTTATTAATTCACTTTAAATAAATTTCCACCAATACTTCTCAGATACAACCTCGATACTTCCTCCCAACTATAGACACATGTTGTCTAGATATGAGGCGTATTGGCAATATGTATATCTTCTTTTTCTTTTGACCAATGGCAATATGTATATCTTGGTTACATCATATTAACTATAAACACAAAATTTTACTTATTTTGTGTCACATCACATTCATTGTTGAAAGAATAACGTTTATATAGGTGAGGTAACTATAAATATGTTTGGAACCGTGACCAGTTGGACTTTGAACATGCAGCCATTTTGAAAGTACTACTAGAAGCATCATGTTAACAACATGTAGTGAAATTGAAAAGGTCGCAAACTTGAAAAGAAATACAACCTATCCCAACTTGTTATAATCACAAATATCTTATTGTAGATTGTGATCATCATATGTTAACTAATGATATGTTCATGTACTTACAAAGCAATTAACAATGTGAACCTATCTTGGCCATATCGAATCTTAATTTCTTAAAAATTACTAGAATCCATGTATTTGAATCATACTATCATCTCCGTGCTATGTATCCGAGCTTCTTAGAGGACAGATACTATAAAGTATAAACATGATTGAGCAAGGAAATATCTACCAGGAGCAGCACATAGGTCCAACACATGATCCCCCGGTGATATACCTAAAGCCATAACAGCAGCTCCAGAAGATGCATCAATACCATATATCTAATACAACACAATCAAAACCATAATCAATAACATAAAAAAATAATGCAAAATATCTAAGCATAAAAAGAATTCAAATTCCAATGCAAAGAAACTCACTTACCTTTCCTTCTTGGTATGCCTTAGTGCTAGCAATTTGAATATGGGGTGGAAGAGTGTAAAACCCTAGCAACCATTCCAATTTTTCGGGTTTACATTTAATTTCTGATTCAACATCTTCAATACAATCTTCAAAACCTGGTTTCAACCTTTTACCCCCAATTCATAAAATAAATAAAATTAAATAAAAAAACAGTATTAAGAAGATGAAGGAGTGAGGAGTGGAAAGTGGAACTTACCGAATGTATCGTGGAGTGGAATCAATTGAAGTGTAAATGGATGGGTCGATTCCATTGGATTGTAAGAAGTGGAGAAAAGCTTCTGGTAGTGGCGCCGTTGCAGCGCCGTGTTCCATGGTTGCTTGAGGTTGAGGGCGATCGGGTTATTCGGAGAGAGAAACGTGTTTTTGTTTTGTCATTCCGGGAGATAACACGCAGTAAACGACAGCATTCAAAGTGAGTTTAATATTTGAAAATGAATTTAAATAGTGCTTACTAAATTAATTTTATTCGATATGTTTATGGGTAGATCAATCCGGCTAATCAGAACAGCTAAATCAAATCAATATTTATTTTAATATGTGGTATGGGAAAGAGCTATACGGTTCATAAATGAACAAGTAAATCAAGTTTCTATGGCAAATTATGTTAATGGTTTAGATATCCTCATGTTAAATTTTCAAGTCAATAATAATCGAAAGTAAGAGGTATTTTAGACTAGAATAGGGTGTAACTAGAACTTTTTCGAGATAAATTTTGCTTTTAGATTTTCTTTCACTATAATCCAACAACTAGGTTTGCTTTACAAAGCATTTAAGCTTTTTGTTGTTTGGGTTACTCCTTTGTTGGACCTTTGGGCCTTCGTAGAGTAAGTGTCGACCCCGTTCGAAACAATTTCCTAAATTAGGATCGACGTAATCAGGGCATGGTTTTCAATCCAACTTATTTTTTTAATGGGAGTGTTAAACTTAATGCTCTTGAAATTGATTTTACTAAGGGGGTTAACTTTGGAGTTTGCCTTGATTTTGATTGGCTTTATATTTTTTCAATTTTTTTTTTTAAATGTGATGAATTTTAATAGTTTTTTTACTTTCAACACGTGGAGTTTATTATCCTTAGAGTGATAGTCTACAAATAGAGATGTCAAACAAACTTGGACCCGCATGCATCTGTCCGGGCCCATCCCGAAACTAACAAGGAAAATTCGATTTAATTGGGTGCGGGTGCAGAAGAAACCTGGTTCTTAACTACGGGAGTGGGTGCGGGGAGACACTCAGACCCGCCCGCACCCGTCCCCGCTCCACCCCGTATAATACATTTTAGTTTAATTATCTTATTTTTAATTAAATTAGTAATACCTTTATTGCAATTAAAATAATTAAATTAATTAAGTTAATATTTATTTACTAATTAAATTTTTAATCAAATAATTAATTAATTTATTAAAATAATTAATTTTATAATTAAATTATTATTTTTTATTGCAATTAAAAAAAATAATTTTTTTGCGAGTGGGGGCGGGGCAGGTGCACCCGTTCTCCACTGGGGGCGGGTCTGGGCGGTAAATTTTTACCCTCAATTGGGTTTGGGGGCAGGGGCGGGTGTGTTACGTGGAAGCGGGTGCGGGTATAGTTAAACCCGTCCCGCCTCGCCTCGTTGTCATCCCTATCTACAAAGAGACGTGTCATGATATTTCTTAAAAAGTATAGGCAAAATACCCTTTTTCGTCCCTTAACTTTAACTCGGGGTCCATGTTGGTCCTTTATCTTTAAAAAATGGCTAATTGGTCCTTTAACTTTTAAAATGGTGTCATTTTAGTCCGCATCGTCAGTTGCCCCAAAACGTCCGTTTATTTTGCATATCTGGCAGATGACCTGGCAAGCATGAAATCCCTAATTTTGTTCATGATGTTGCCTCCTTCTTCTTCCTTCTTCCGTTCAAATCCCTAAAAAATAATCTGAATCCCAAATCCCTAACTTAATCTAGGGTTTTTTTATTTGGCAAGCATGAAATCCGGATGTTCCTCCTCCATTTCGAAATCGAAAAGTCGGGATTCAGATGTTTGTAGTCGGTCACGATGGAAGCCCATGTGCCATTGTGGAGACATGGTTGTTCTTCAAAGGGAAACCCTATAATAATCTGGAATGTAAGTATCAATTTTGAAATTCCTACTCTTCATAGCAGAATGAGCATGAACACATGGGAGCCCTGTGAGTTCCAATCTTCTGCATGAACATATCTGATCTTTCAGGTTCACAACAAACTTGTCAGCTTGATTTTCTATGTGCCTTACTTTAAATATATGTTCATCAGACATCCTAAATGATTAAACAAACAAAATACATTAAGTTTCTTTCTAATATTGGGCAGTTTCTTTCTAAATGATTAAACAAACAAAATACATAAGTTTCTTCCTAAATGATTAAACATACCTTACTAGCCAATTGTTGGTGTATGTGCTTGTGACATCAAGTTTCTTTCTAATATTGGGCAAAATATCATTCTCATCCAAAGTTCCAAATCTCATTTTGTTATTTGCCCATCTCTCCATCATGTATGTTCTGGTGTCTTCTAACATAGTGATTAGAGATTTTGCCCTTGCTTCAAGAATGACACTATTAAAGGACTCAGACATGTTGTTGAGAACAACATCACATTTGTTTTCAGTCCTAAAGTAAGATCTACTCCAAAACCTTGGTGGGATCTTCATCATATGTTTAAATGCTTCTTCATTGATGGCCCTCATTCCCTTCATCTCTTTTTCCCATGCCTGTGGGTATGTTGACTTGGCAGCCTTCCATATTATGTCCTTCAAAATCTTTCCAGGAAACTTTTTCCTAAAATTGTTATAGAGGTGCCTAACACAAAACCTGTGCTCTACCCTTGGTAATAGCTTATCCGTAGTAGGTAGCAGACCCTGCAATAACATACAATGTAGCATTATAATATAGCATAACAGAAATAACTTAACATAAACACATAAAACCATAAGAATAAATGAAAAACTTGCCTTTTGTTGGTCTGAGATGAAGGTGTAAGTCAGGCATTCATCTTTACCTCCAAGGTCATCAATTAACAGCTCTAAAAACCAAGTCCAGTTATCCTTGTTTTCACTCTTCACAACTGCATATGCTATGGAAAGCACCTGATCATTAGGATCCCTCCAAATGGCAGCTAGTACCTGCCCTCCACACAACCCCTTAAGAAAACACCCATCTAGACCTATTACATGCCTGCACAACTTAAAGCTTTCTTTACACGCAGCATAATATATGTAAAGCCTTCTAAAATATGGTCTTTCATCCTCAACACCTACTTATACAGGCTCAACATTGAGCTTAACTGTTGACCCTGGATTGGCTCTTAACAGTTCATGGCAGTAGTCATAGACCCTTGTGTAATCTCCCAAAAAGGAACCATCTACATAGTCTCTAAGTGAAAATCTTGCTCTTATAGCTTTGGTTTTGTTGACCCCAATGTCGCTACTGCGAAAATCGGCGCCGGCTGAACAGAAGAGTCGCCACCGTGCGTTATTTATCCCAACGGAGGGAAAGGAAACGCTCGAAGTAAACCTACCGCAAAGACGGGAAAGGAATGGTCATCGCAACCAAATCCTGGATTCGGGAGTCGGTTACGCAAGGGGAAGGTATTAGCACCCCTCACGTCCGTCGTACTCGACGGGATCCACGCTTGTTTGGTTTGTCTAAAGGATGCAAAACAATCTATCTACGACTGTTAAATCTAAACGGGAAGGAAACTGACTCGCTAGAGCGTCGCGCTCTATGCCTACGTATTCTCAAGAGAGAAAGTCAGAGTCATCGTAGTTCGGAAAACTACAGGGAATTGGCTCGCCAAGACTTCGCGTCTTGTGCCTACATACTTTCACACAGCGTGAAAGATCAGAGCTTACGTAGTTCAGGCTAACTACGGCTAGACAGGGTGTTCTCGATCACACAGGAGTGAGAGATTGAACTGGTTTTAAAGGTACGGGAACCTACGGGAACTAGAAACTACGGTCTGGTCTCAAATGCGCAAGGGCAAGAGAAAGGGAAACAATCAGTCGTCAGCGGGAAAGTCTCGATCGCACGGCAGCGAGAGAACAGAGAGGTTAGTTGTTAGTGTGCTCGCTAGGATATCGCATCCTATGCCTACATATTCTCATTAGATATGAGAAATCAGAGCAGTTGTAGTTCAGCCTACCACAGCTAAAACCGGGAAAAAGGGAAAAGGGAGCTCGCTAGGATACGGCATCCTATGCCTACGTACTCTCGTCGGGCGCGAGAGATCAGAGCTAACGTAGTTCGGAGGGAAAACGAGTCTCGATTGCACGGGGCAAGAGAGAGAAACATGTATTCGCTCGCACGGGGCGAGAACAAAGAGGAAGCAGGCCTACGCCTAAACGGGAAGGAACTCGGGACACACACGCAAGAACCTAAGAAGAAACTCCTCAGCGGCCATTTCCTTTGTATCTGACAATGCAGCCCACAACACTCGACGGTTGCCTGAAGACTTGAATACGACGATGATAATGTTGGACGAAGCAGCTCCTGGGCTCCTGACGTGCGCGCAAGCTCCATTCCAATCTTCTCCTCTCTGGATCTTGATGTTGACGCTCGAATCAAGAACAATGTAACGCTTAGACCGTCATGGTTCGACTTATACTAGAAATCGAACTCTAAGAGGTAGCGTATTGATATCCGTGTCAAAGACAAGATAGAGAAATGATATCGAAAATCATTCTCCAATTGAATCGTGTCACACGGCCAACCAGAAATAAAATAGAGAATGAAATCAGATAGAAACGAAAATAGGAGAGAAAACCAATCACAAATGAAAATAAAATGCTACTCCTAAAATACGGCAAAAATAATCTCCTAAGAAAACATCTCTAAAGAAATTATAAAGAAAATGCGCTATAAAATCTATCTAACTCTATAATATTCTAAGGAAAATAAACTCTATAATTCCTATACAAAAATATGCTATAATTTCCTACAAAGAAAATACTAAAGTATTACAAAGAAAATAATACCTATAATTCCCTAAAGAATATAACAAAAATAACCCTACAATTTCTAAGCTAAGAATATCCTATAATTTCCTACCAAAATATTACAAACAAAATTCAAATAAAAAAAAATTAAGAAAATAACTGCAGGGGGTGGTTTAGTTGTTACAGGGGTATAGCAGCAGCAAAAACACAGGGCCCAGCCCAATAAAACAGGCACACACAAAAATAGGGAGGGGGGAAAGAAAGAAAACGGGGAGTATAGCCAGTAATATGCAAGTGGGCTTGGCCCATCAGCAATAAAAAAACCAACAGCACAACAAACAGATGGTGCAGCGAGGGATCGGGGGGGTTTGTGTGGCAACCACGAATGCAATTGGGCTTAGAGGCCCAAACCAACCCAACGCATCAACTCTCTCTCAATTTCCTCCACTCCGTAAACCTAATTTCCTTCCTTCTCCATCACTGTTCACCTTCTCTCCGCCGCCACTTTCTCGTTCTCTCTCGCAAATCCCTCTCTTTCAGCTTCCGTCTCAAACCCTTTCTCTCTCGCAACCTTCCGCTTTACCGTCATTTTCTCTACTCCGTTTCAATCTTTTACAACACACATGAACAAACAACAACATTGAAATGATTGCGGATCCAGACAAATAAAATAGTCTCCGGCTCTGATGTTCTTGAAGGCAAGTGAAGTTGTTGATGAAGACGGTTCTTGAAGCTTGATGAAAATCTTGAAGCTACTCAAGATCTTGAATATGGATGATGAACGAAAGGAGAACTCAGTGAAGGAGAACACAAGAAACTTGCGAAGAACTTGTGTTGGATCTGAAGTTATATGAAATTGCATGTTGAAGACCTGAACGATGAAGTTGTTTGTGATGATGAACGATGTGATGAATCCTTGAAGAATCTGGAAATGTGAAGGTTGAAGATCTTGAAGGATCCGGAGGTTGTTGTGAAATCTGGAGAAAATAGTGTGAAAACGATGAAGATCTTCAACGGATGTTCTCTTCGCTTGATGATTTCTACTGAAAGATCTTGAAAGTTCTTGAGGATTTTGAACGTCTGAAGATGAAGATCTGGATACTGGATCTGGAAAACGTTATGAAGATTGGTGACGGATCTTGAACTTGATGACGATTGTTGGTGAAAATCTGAAGGATCTGGATAAAGCTGATGACGATTATTGATGAATCTGTTGAGAAGCTTGAAGAGGTGTCCGAATCTGGAAAACTCAACGACGAACATCATGAAGATCGATGAAGATCTTGAGGATTCTGGAAACGGCGGAAGGATGTTCAAAGATCTGGACAAAGATCTTGCTAGATCCTGAAGTTTGCTGGTGATCTGCAGTTTTCTGGGAAAAACTGATGAAGGTGGTGGTGACGAACACGATGAAGATCGTGAAATACTGGAGAAAAGAAGATGAATCACGGAAGAATACTTGCATTTTCCGGCGAGGTTGAAGTTCACGGTGGTTTTCCTGTGAGGTCGAGTGAAGGGGATGAATGGAGAGGATGATGGTGGTTGATGATTCTAGCGTGTTGTTGCAGTTTCCGGTGAGCTTGGGAATTTCGGCGATGGTTACCGGCTCCGACGAGCAGTTACAGTGGCCCGGCGGGAGGTTGCATGGCCGGAGGTGGGGGAAGTTGGTGGAAGACAGCTGGTGAGCATGCAGAGGGGGAAGGAGGTGAGGGAGCCACGTGGTATGGAGAGAGGGTGAGGGATGGACAAGTGGCAAGTTGGGAATGTGAGGTGGCGAAAATCTGAGTGGAAAGAGAAAGAGGTGGCGTCTTATATGATGGACAAGTGTCATCTCTTGGGCCCCCAAAACAAAACAAATGGCCCATTAAGGACAAAACCTGATTACAACCTGATTAATACTCTTAAGACTCAATTAAAATCACAATTAAGAGCTAATGATCATTAACACTCCATTAAAACCCAGTTAACTCTAAAACGAAAATTAAATGCTAAGTAATTAAAAACACTAATCAATTCTCCTAATTAAAAAATGATTAAACTCTAATTAATCTCTATTAATTCTAAAAGGAAATAAACTCTAATCAACTCTATTAATTTCTAATCCTATATAAAAAATAGAAAAAGATCTATTAAATCTATTAAAAAACATTTAAAATCTACTTAATATCTATAAAAAGAAATATCTATTAAAACTATTTAAAAAAGAAATATCTAATTAAATTTCAAAAAAACTATTAAATCCTATAAGAAAATATTAAAAATTCCTATTTAATATCTAGAAAAATCAATTAAATCCATAAAAAAAAATCTATTATCTCAAAAAAATATTCTAGGAATCATCTATTTAAATTCTAGAAAAAGAATTAAATTCATTTAAAGTTCTAGGAAATAAAGGAAAAAATCTAAAAAAAAACGAGGAAGCCGATTAAATTGATTAGAACACGAATACGCGAACACAACGAAATAAGCGGTAAAAAAACCGGACACCGAGATAGCCTGAAAGCACAGGGAACGAGCACCGATTCAAAATAAATCCTTGTATTGGCCTGAAATGCCTGAAGCGCCAGAAGAGACTGTGATCCCGATAAAATCAATATGAATGAGAAAATGCAACATATGCGGTATGCGAATGCGAATGCAAAATGCATCGAACCGTAAACCAGATATGGGAACCGGTTGGTCAAATTTTAGGGTGCAACAGCTGCCCCTATTCAAACGGCTTGGACCTGAATGGTTGAAGAGCGAACAACTTTCAAACATTCAAAGGTAGAAGACGGTTGAATACAAAAAAACCCTGAAATTTACCAACCGCAGAAATAAACTGCAAAACTGCTTGAGGAATAACTCCCAATGAACTGAAGTCTGGTTGTCACGGCAACCACTGGTCAATTATCTGATAAAATTCTTTTTCTCAACGTCGATCACCTGTGTGACACCACAGGCACTGAATCTCCGGAATGATGCTTCAGAAAGCAAACACCTTGACTCCCATCTGTTATGGGATCAAATCTTGTCACCTCACAGTTCACGGCGAACCTGAGAAAAATTCTCCTGGGGAATTTCTGAATCGACTGCCAGGCACCCATTTTCGACAACAAGCGGCAGCTTCAGAAGTTTGATATGATGTCAATCTTTCTTTTTTTTCAGTGCCGACGTAACAACCAAATATGAAGAAATAACTCCGTTGGGGAAGAAGAGAAGCTTAACCAAACAACTCTGCAGGGGAACATACTCGAAAACCAAAAGGTAACCAACCTGGTCTATGTTTCGAAATGCGTATATATGATAATGATGCAATGTTCCACACGACATGGAAATAATATGCACATGTTTTGATAGATGCTAGGCCCCATACGGCATGGATATGATATGCTTTCTGGATAGGCGCAAATATGACGGTATATGCAAATGCAAATGTAAATGCGAGCTCGAGCTGCCAGAGAACACCAGGTCTAAAACCACTTGGCAAAATAAATTTCGAAGGTAAAGTCGACTCCACTGAGGTAACCGGGTATCCCAGAATCATCTCAGCAAAATAAATGCTGGAAAAGGGAAGGACGACCCTGCACGGGGATACTCTTTCTAAACCACTGGCAACCTGATTATACTTTGTGGGGATTAACCAAACTGGGGTCGATTGTATATAGCTCACTGCTGGGAATGCCCCTTCTGTCATGGATATCAATCTTTCTGCTGAGAATACTCCTGATCCTACTCCGATGCGGGATAAAATACAATCTCAACTCTTCCGGGGATAATACGTGACTTCCGATCTGCTGAGGAAAAGTACTCCTGATTTAACAAAATCCATAAGGAATGCAGAACATTAATCCGGGAACTAGTATCAATCGAGCTTCGTATCGGGGAATGTGACAACATGCGAGTCACTGGGAATTACCGTGTCGGATATTGTTTAGGCTTCTTCTGGTTTAGGGATGAGAATTGGTTATTTACAAAATGGAAGATAGGGAAAATACTAGACGAAAACTAGCATTCAAAGGATAGACTACCAGGCGAGAACTGATAGCAAAATAGGTTAGGTTATCGGACGAAAACGGATTTACAGTTTGAACATCAGACGGGGCTGATCGAATCAATATGTTAAGGAAATGATGACCAGACGAGAACTGGTTGAAAGCTGACATGCACCAGACGAGAACTGATACAACAAATAGGTTAAAGAAACGATGACCAGACGAGAACTGGTTACAATAACACACACTAGACGAGAACTGATGTTTACAGAAAGGTTGACCAGACGACCACTGGTTGAAAGACACCATGTACCAGACGAGAGCTGGTAGTTACGTAAATGTGGGCCAGACGAGAACTGGTTACCGGTTTGCCAGGCGAGAACTGGACTTTGGAAACGATCTGGTTACAAAGTTCTGACACGTAACATGTTTAAACTGTAGGATAACGATCCAACGATGGTAAGGCCTTTTTCGGAAGGTAAGAGTAACGACACGATTCCCCGATACTCAATGCTGGCTGGGGATAAACAGACTTGCTTGAATAACTTGCCCCAGTGCAACTCAACTTGCCCCAATCTAACTCTTGGGAATACTCACTCTGAACAGCTTGCTACGAGACGACCTCGAGATTACTTGCCCCGATATCTGTACAACGAAAAGATCCAACCTCAATTAAACACCTATCGACCCGGTTGGTCTCACTATCTATGAACTGGCTTGCCCCTGAATGAGCGTATAAGCGACTCAACCTGATCTGATTACCCACTGGGAGGATCTGCCCTCAAATCACAGCATTCTGTATAATTGCCCCTGATTGGCTCTCGAGAAGATTCATTTCTGATCAACTGCTTCTCAGACAAACTGCCCCTGATCAACTGGTACTTCGGGACTTGTCTTCAGACCAACTGATTCTGAACTCACTGGAAGTCAATGCCCCAGGTTCACAGGGTTTCACGGCATACACCATTCTGATCCAGACTGTTGACTTATTCAGTCTTGTTCGATTATTCCCTGTTGGAATTGCCTTCATGTCAACTACTGACCTGCAAGTAAAATTGTTTAATCCCGAATGGTAATTTTAATGCAGTGTTCATGCAGATTTTGAAAAATTTTGTGCTGTCACTCATTTACGTGTCATGATTGTGAGTGATGAATGAACCAGAGAGTTCAAACGTAGTGCTTATGTGATTAGTGAAAAATACAACAAGGATATGATTAGCAAATCAAAGAAGAGTCAGGTTACTCAACTTTATCGTAATGTGCTTTCAGAATAAACCCTACCTCAATTAGGTCTTTTAAGGGTTGTATCGTGGTCGGGTTCACGGTTCGTGAAACAAAGGATATTTGGCTCAAATTATGTTTTGTACCCACCCCTTCTACGTGATGATCTTCGATCCTAAAGTTCAGTTAACCTGGCACGGGCGCTCGCCTCTTCGAGAGGTATGTTGAATGGTAAGAACCATAGTTAGGGAACTCACAAGGTTTTTCTCGGAGTGACAGTTACTCCTTTTCGTTTTCGGTGTCTGTATCCACACGACTTTGGCGACTTCACTGGGGATTTTTTTTCTATTGATATCGTTTCTTTTTCATTCTTTTGATTCCCTAATTTTTGCTTGGACTGACTCCTTTTGAGTTCTTTTCGATTTTTTCTTTTGAAGTCCAGCGGGATGCCCTGATTTTTGCCTAAGTATTAGCTTTCCAGCTTTTCATTTCTTTTACTTAGCGGCTTTCTTATTCTTCTTTTTTTTTCCGAACAAGTCGTGCGACACTGGTTGTCTTGATTGCTCCGAAAGGATTGTAACTGTCCCACTCTTGATTGGTGAGGTTTAACCATTGTGGTTGACGAGGTACGACCTCTGGGGAAAAATAAGATGTGACTGGTCCTCGAAAGGCAACACTCCTCTATAATACTTGAACGCTCAGCCAAGTTAACTGACAACTACCCTGCCCCGGGTTAAGATGTGAGGGTTAAAAAGTCCGAAAAAACTTCTACTTCCTGGCTCGAAGTGGTTAACAAGGGACTAACTCCTTATATCTCCAGTGTTTGGGGGGTTTGAAATAATGCCTTGTACGTCATCGGCAAGGTTTTACCTGAAAGCATACGATCATCGGTTATGAGTATTCAGTTTCGTCATCCTCCCTCCAATCTTTGCTAATCATAGTGATAAAGTGGAGTAAATAATATGCAAGTGTCGGTGCAATGCAATAAATGAGCGACAGCGACATGATTAATTCAGAAAAATGCATAGTCACTTTATCAATATTACCATTCGAAACAAACAATGTTTAACAGCAAGTAGTAACTAACAGAAACGAAACTACAAATGCAAATGATAAAAAGTCTGAGGACTGCCAATGCTGAGGACGTCTGCCTGTCTGGACCACTGGCTTTTTGAAAACAAACTCCGAATCTACGAGCTTAGACAGTTGAGAAGTTGGTATGAACAAACAGAAATCCTTCTCGAAAGGAAATGCAATCTTGGTCGATCAACTGTTGTACTTTTGCCTGAAAAGCTTTACAATCTTCAATTGAATGCCCTGGGGATCCGCCATGGTAACCACACTGAACGTGGGGATTGTACCCAGGAGGGTAAGGCTCTGGAACAGGCTTAAGAGCTTTCGGTTCCACTAAAGAACTCTGGATCAAAGATGGCAGCAACTGGCTATACAGCATAGGCACTGGGTGGGAAGGATCATTCCTTCGTTCCAAGTTGTTACGAGGCCTGTTCTGATTCTGGCGCTGATTTTGATAACCTCGACCACGAGTTCGCTGATTTGCAAGAGAAGTGACATAACGTTCCTGATAGGGTGCCCCAGGCACAGTTGTCTGTCCAGCATAACAAGACATAGGAGGTACTGATCTCTGAGAAGATGAAGAACCAACAAGTTTCAACGACTCATCTCGAAGATACTCAACATCTGGCATGATTGCATTGATCACAACTCCTTCTTCATTCTGATAGTCATAAATAGATTCAGCTTCACTAGCCTGACCGTTTGAAATAATCTGAATTTTCCCGATTTTTATGGCATGCTCAAGGCGTTCTCTAAGTACTACCAAGTCAGAGAAATTTAACGGAAGTCCAAGCATTCTTTCGTAGTACGGACTCTGCAGTGATTTTACAAACATGCTTATTAGCTCTCGGTCTAAAAGCGGTGGTTGTACCCTGGCGGCAGATTCTCTCCATCTCTGCGCATACTTCCTGATGGGTTCATTGTTCTCTTGAGACAATTCTTGCAACTGCATGCGATGAGGAGCCACGTCTAGGTTGTAATCATACTGCTTCAGAAAAGCTCTAGATAAATCCACCCATGATCGAATCTGATTACTCTCTAACTGCATATACCAACGCAAAGATGCCCCAGTCAGACTATCCTGAAAGCAATGAATCATCAACTTGTCATTTTGCACAAACGACGTCATTCTTCGGCAGAACATCACTAAATGTTGCTTCGGACAACTATCTCCTCCGTACTTCTCAAATCTCGGCGCTTTGAACTTATACGACAATACCAGGCCAGGAACCAAACACATGCCTGCAGCATTCAGGTTAACAGCATCTTTGACCTTCAAAGCTTTAATTTGTTCTTCCAACGCTTGGAGTCTTCTATCACACTCAAGAGCTCTTGGGTCTACAGTCCTGGCTACTGGTATCTCTCTTCGGATACTCGGCACAAGGAAAACAACAACTTGACTGTTGATAAGCGGAGGTCGTTCATTGCGGACAACAAACTGCTCATGTCGATCTTGGTCCATAACAAGAGGTTGCACAAACTGGTCTGCAGTAAGGTTGTTCACTTGCGGAAAGTCTGCCTCGGAAGTAGAACCATACAGAGGGTTGGTCATCATAGTGAACCCTGCCAAGGTGTTAGGATACTGGAAATTGCTCTCAGACATAGCTACCATAACCTTCAACTGACTGTACTGCTCGATTCGGCTCAAATCTGCTCAAATCTGTTTCAACCCCTTGGTCGTCTTCTAAAAATCAACAGTTGCTCAGGCCAAACACCGGGTAATCACCTTCTGAAATCAAACAACGGCTGGATAATAACTCTGGCTAGCTAGAGTATGACATGCAATATGATGCAACACGTTTATGCAAATGCAATACAGTATGCAGCAAACACGGGATCACAACCCCCACACAATCTCTGAATACTGTTGCGCTGCTGACGGAGTACGTAACGGGTAGGCTGGAAGTCAGGTTTCCTGCAAAACCTTCCCACTCACGGGTATGGACCTAAACTGACACAAGTTCGGCATCCTATGCGGTCGTCGGCGTCACAGACTTTCAAGACTGATGATACGATACCCAGAAGGTGTGGCATCATCATATCCTGAAGAGGCCTCACTTAGCCGACTTCCAAATGATCGGTCCCGAGAGTCGACAATCCTCCAAACCAATAACCCCCTCAACCCAAAGGGTTGAAAAAGAAGTCAACCGGGAGAACCTCGTCTGAGCGTGGATTTCATGAGACACTAGTACATGCAAAGCATGCACGCGCCCACTAATTTCCACAACTAATTCTAAGGTGCACTCAAGCCTGGGTCTGGCTTCTCACTCAAAGGAACATCCCCCACCCAACAGCACAACAGCAACAGATAATAGCAATACAAAAAATAAACACCCTATAGACAAGCAAACAAGCGCTAGGATTGACTCTCTTAGGGGACGTTGGATCCCACATGCATAAGGAACCATCACAGTCCTCAGCAGCTGGGAACCGTTGGGGTCCCCAGCAGAGTCGCCAGCTGTCGCTACTGCGAAAATCGGCGCCGGCTGAACAGAAGAGTCGCCACCGTGCATTATTTATCCCAATGGAGGGAAAGGAAACACTCGAAGTAAACCTACCGCAAAGACGGGAAAGGAATGGTCATCGCAACCAAATCCTGGATTCGGGAGTCGGTTACGCAAGGGGAAGGTATTAGCACCCCTCACGTCCGTCGTACTCGACGGGATCCACGCTTATTTGGTTTGTCTAAAGGATGCAAAACAATCTATCTACGGCTGCTAAATCTAAACGGGAAGGAAACTGACTCGCTAGAGCGTCGCGCTCTATGCCTACGTATTCTCAAGAGAGAAAGTCAGAGTCATCGTAGTTCGGGAAACTATAGGGAATTGGCTCGCCAAGACTTCGCGTCTTGTGCCTACGTACTTTCACACAGCGTGAAAGATTAGAGCTTACGTAGTTCAGGCTAACTACGGCTAGACAGGGTGTTCTCGATCACACAGGAGTGAGAGATTGAACTGGTTTTAAAGGTACGGGAACCTACGGGAACTAGAAACTACGGTTTGGTCTCAAATGCGCAAGGGCAAGAGAAAGGGAAACAATCAGTCGTCAGCGGGAAAGTCTCGATCGCACGGCAGCGAGAGAACAGAGAGGTTAGTTGTTAGTGTGCTCGCTAGGATATCGCATCCTATGCCTACATATTCTCATTAGATATGAGAAATCAGAGCAGCTGTAGTTCAGCCTACCACAGCTAAAACCGGGAAAAAGGGAAAAGGGAGCTCGCTAGGATACGGCATCCTATGCCTACGTACTTTCGTCGGGCACGAGAGATCAGAGCTAACGTAGTTCGGAGGGAAAACGAGTCTCGATTGCACAGGGCAAGAGAGAGAAACAGGGATTCGCTCGCACGGGGCGAGAACAAAGAGGAAGCAGGCCTACGCCTAAACGTGAAGGAACTCGGGACACACACGCAAGAACCTAAGAAGAAACTCCTCAGCGGCCATTTCCTTTGTAACTGACAATGCAGCCCACAACACTCGACGGTTGCCTGAAGACTTGAATACGACGATGATGATGTTGGACGAAGCAGCTCCTGGGCTCCTGACGTGCGCGCAAGCTCCATTCCAATCTTCTCCTCTCTGGATCTTGATGTTGACGCTCGAATCAAGAACAATGTAACGCTTAGACCGTCATGGTTCGACTTATACTAGAAATCGAACTCTAAGAGGTAGCGTATTGATATCCGTGTCAAAGACAAGATAGAGAAATGATATCGAAAATCATTCTCCAATTGAATCGTGTCACACGGCCAGTCAGAAATAAAATCGAGAATGAAATCAGATAGAAACGAAAATAGGAGAGAAAACCAATCACAAATGAAAATAAAATGCTACTCCTAAAATACGGCAAAAATAATCTCCTAAGGAAACATCTCTAAAGAAATTATAAAGAAAATGCGCTATAAAATCTATCTAACTCTATAATATTCTAAGGAAAATAAACTCTATAATTCCTATACAAAAATATGCTATAATTTCCTACAAAGAAAATATTAAAGTATTACAAAGAAAATAATACCTATAATTCCCTAAAGAATATAACAAAAATAACCCTACAATTTCTAAGCTAAGAATATCCTATAATTTCCTACCAAAATATTACAAACAAAATGCAAATAAAAAAAATTAAGAAAATAACTGCAGGGGGTGGTTTAGTTGTTACAGGGGTATAGCAGCAGCAAAAACACAGGGCCCAGCCCAATAAAACAGGCACACACAAAAACAGGGAGGGGGGAAAGAAAGAAAACGGGGGAGTGTAGCCAGTAATATGCAAGTGGGCTTGGCCCATCAGCAATAAAAAAACCAACAGCACAACAAACGGATGGTGCAGCGAGGGACCGGGGGGGTATGTGTGGCAACCACGAATGCAATTGGGCTTAGAGGCCCAAACCAACCCAACGCATCAACTCTCTCTCAATTTCCTCCACTCCGTAAACCTAATTTCCTTCCTTCTCCATCACTGTTCACCTTCTCTCCGCCGCCACTTTCTCGTTCTCTCTCACAAATCCCTCTCTTTCAGCTTCCGTCTCAAACCCTTTCTCTCTCGCAACCTTCCGCTTTACCGTCATTTTCTCTACTCCGTTTCAATCTTTTACAACATACATGAACAAACAGCAACATTGAAATGATTGCGGATCCAGACAAATAAAATAGTCTCCGACTCTGATGTTCTTGAAGGCAAGTGAAGTTGTTGATGAAGACGGTTCTTGAAGCTTGATGAAAATCTTGAAGCTACTCAAGATCTTGAATATGGATGATGAACGAAAGGAGAACTCAGTGAAGGAGAACACAAGAAACTTGCGAAGAACTTGTGTTGGATCTGAAGTTATATGAAATTGCACGTTGAAGACCTGAACGATGAAGTTGTTCGTGATGATGAACGATGTGATGAATCCTTGAAGAATCTGGAAATGTGAAGGTTGAAGATCTTGAAGGATCCGGAGGTTGTTGTGAAATCTGGAGAAAATAGTGTGAAAACGATGAAGATCTTCAACGGATGTTCTCTTCGCTTGATGATTTTTGCTGAAAGATCTTGAAAGTTCTTGAGGATTTTGAACGTCTGAAGATGAAGATCTGGATACTGGATCTGGAAAACGTCATGAAGATTGGTGACGGATCTTGAACTTGATGACGATTGTTGGTGAAAATCTGAAGGATCTGGATAAAGCTGATGACGATTATTGATGAATCTGTTGAGAAGCTTGAAGAGGCGTCCGAATCTGGAAAACTCAACGACGAACATCATGAAGATCGATGAAGATCTTGAGGATTCTAGAAACGGAGGAAGGATGGATGTTCAAAGATCTGGACAAAGATCTTGCTAGATCCTGAAGTTTGCTGGTGATCTGCAGTTTTCTGGGAAAAACTGATGAAGGTGGTGGTGACGAACACGATGAAGATCGTGAAATACTGGAGAAAAGAAGATGAATCACAGAAGAATACATGCATTTTTCGGCGAGGGTTGAAGTTCACGGTGGTTTTCCGGTGAGGTCGAGTGAAGGGGATGAATGGAGAGGATGATGGTGGTTGATGACTCTGGCGTGTTGTTGCAGTTTCCGGTGAGCTTGGGAATTCGCGCGATGGTTACCGGCTCCGACGAGCAGTTACGGTGGCCCGGCGGGAGGTTGCATGGCCGGGCGGTGGGGGAAGTTGGTGGAAGACAGCTGGTGAGCATGCAGAGGGGGAAGGAGGTTGAGGGAGCCACGTGGTATGGAGAGAGGGTGAGGGATGGACAAGTGCCAAGTTGGGAATGTGAGTGGAATGTGACGGTGGCGAAAATCTGAGTGGAAAGAGAAAGATGTGGCATCTTATATGATGGACAAGTGTCATCTCTTGGGCCCCCAAAACAAAACAAATGGCCCATTAAGGACAAAACCTGATTACAACCTGATTAATACTCTTAAGACTCAATTAAAATCACAATTAAGAGCTAATGATCATTAACACTCCATTAAAACCCAGTTAACTCTAAAACGAAAATTAAATGCTAAGTAATTAAAAACACTAATCAATTCTCCTAATTAAAAAATGATTAAACTCTAATTAATCTCTATTAATTCTAAAAGGAAATAAACTCTAATCAATTCTATTAATTCCTAATCCTATATAAAAAATAGAAAAAGATCTATTAAACCTATTAAAAAAACATTTAAAATCTACAAAAAGAATATCTATTAAAACTATTTAAAAAAGAAATATCTAATTAAATTTCAAAAAAAAATATTAAATCCTATAAGAAAATATTAAAAATTCCTATTTAATATCTAGAAAAATCAATTAAATCCATAAAAAAAAATCTATTATCTCAAAAAAAATATTCTAGGAATCATCTATTTAAATTCTAGAAAAAGAATTAAATTCATTTAAAGTTCTAGGAAATAAAGGAAAAAATCTAAAAAAAACGAGGAAGCCGATTAAATTGATTAGAACACGAATACGCGAACACAGCGAAATAAGCGGTAAAAAAACCGGACACCGAGATAGCCTGAAAGCACAGGGAACGAGCACCAATTCAAAATAAATCCTTGTATTGGCCTGAAATGCCTGAAGCGCCAGGGGAGACTGTGATCCCGATAAAATCAATATGAATGAAAAAATGCAACATATGCGGTATGCGAATGCGAATGCAAAATGCATCGAACTGTAAAACCAGATATGGGAACCGGTTGGTCAAATTTTAGGGTGCAACACCCAACATTCCACTTTTTTTGTGCCTTCTCCTTGATATCCTTTATACTCAACCTTGGATTGTCTTTCAAGCTATTTTGAATTCTTTTACTCAACCACTTTGTACGCATCAGCTTCACATTATACTCTCTACTGCAACTGTGTTTGTCAATTACTTTCCTGAGTTGCCAAGTGTCTTCATTTGACAACTTTCTACAATAAGCCTCCCACTCACAACCAACTTTACATCTAACCCTTACCCTAACTCTGTCATTTTTTTACAAACCTTAGGTCTATACCATTTTGCACAACATAAGTTGTTATTGCTTCCCTAAAATGACCCTTTTGAACTAAAGTGCATTCCCACATCCCACTTGTAATCTGTCATGTCTTTTGGCTGTCTGAAATTGGATATTTTTTTCTTACAACTCCACTGCTATCATCACTGTCACAACCACTTTGCATTTCCTCACTGTCATTGTCACTCCCTTTACCATCATTTTCTACAACTTCTCCATTACCATCATTTTCATGACCAACTAGGGTATCAAGTTCATCCTCCCTTAATCTCATCCCACCCATCAAACTCATCCTCAAAAGCCACATCTTGTGCACTATCATAATTGTAGTCCTCATCTTCACTATCATCAGAAGATAAACTTAAGTCATCATACACTGCAACTTTACCTTTTCCAACTCCAACCTTACCTTGTTCCTATATAGCACTCCCTTTTTCAACTCCAACATTACCTTATTCCCCTGTAGCACTCCCTTTTTCAACTCCAACAGTATGTTCATCCACTGCAGGATCCTCATCAACTCTAACATCCCCTGTAGGATTCCCTTCCTCCAACCCAACAGTGACTTCATCAACTTTAACTCCATCTTCCTCCAACCCAACAGTGGCTTCATCAACCCTATCATCACCTTCTTCCAAACCAACAATGGTTTGTTCATCTTCCACAACTTCTTCATGCAGTTGACTAAGTAACTCCTCTACCTCATCTACAATTTCAACAGGGTCCTCATCAACTTCATCAACAACAACATCATAATAGTCAGGTTGAGACAATGTGTGTTCAATATAAATATCAATATTTTGGTGCACCCTATACAGATCTACAATTTCTAAAGCACCATTGTCATCAACAATTAGATTCATCCCAAATTGAGGGGTCCTTGTAAAATATTGTTTCAAACTCCCTATAACCTAAGTCTTTCAATACACCGACTAGCTCAAAATAACTCCATCTGTCTACATCTACCCTCAAATCATCTACTACTCCATTCTCATATACACTACGACCTTCATATGTGAACTCACCACTATGATGAATTTTGAGAGTTATGTATTCATCCATGATACCTAATCATATCATGTAAGTAATTAACATTTACACTAACAAATTTACATAAACCCTAAATTTGAACCTCTACCAGAAAACTCTAAATCAGAGAGAAATGAACTAACCTTTTGATTATGTCTCTTGAATCGTCTTCAATCCTCAATCAGAAAACCCTAACTCAAAAAACCCTCAATCCTTCGCGTCTGCAAACCTTGAATCGTCTGGGTAATGGTGGGTAATGGTTACACTTCTCCAAGCTTATCGGTGCCTTCTTCTTCTGGGTAATGGTGGGTAATGGAAACGTTAGTCTGAGTTTTTCTTCCTCTAAGACACTTCATATCCACGTAAGCAGCTCCACCTGGACAAACGTGGCAATTGTTTCAAAGTTTGACTAACGACAACACACAGAAGGATAAACGTGACACCAATTTAAAAGTTAAAGGACAAACTTGTCACTTTTTAAAGATAAAGGATCAACATGGACCCCGAGCAAAAGTTAAGGGTCTAAAAAGGTTATTTTGCCAAAAATATAACTGTAATTATTGATTATTAACACAATCAATGATGAATTGGCGCATGATTACTTGTAAATGTGTAGTCTCGAGAATCTTTTAATTTTCATCCATTAGATTTTTCATTCTTTCACCTTCTGGATCTTCTAACTTTAATGCAACGTGTATATACAGAAGAAAATCGTCTATTTTTCTTCTTTTTACTTTCTTGCTAAAACTTTCTTTGCTTATTCATAACTATTTTTTCATGGTCTCTGTTTCTCCATCACTATAAAAAATTCCTCAATTTTTGAAAGTCAAAAAATCTTACAAACTTAAAAAATCTCTGGTAATGTCAATTTTTTTATGATTTTTCTATCGAAAATATGCTTATTGCAAACGTAGTGATGACCCAAAGCCCTCCCTAATACTTAATTATTATAACGATGTCTAAAAAATTTCTACAAACAACAAACAAGCATTATCGACGACGAAAAAAGCACCAACAAATAACAAAACATTTGTGATGACAAGAAAGCTTTGTAAAGCAAAAATTCTTTATTAAAAAAAAGATTTAAATAGATTTTTAATTAAATATTATTTTTAAAAATAAAATATTAAAATTAATCCAAATTAAATCTCATAATAAAACTTTAAAATTCAAATACAAATTATAATAAAATCACATCAAATAAACTTTATTCAAAATCTTGAACTACAATATGAAGACAAAAATATATAGAGGAGTGAAAGTGATTTTTTTAGAAGAAGAAAAAATGAGGAGCGAAGGAGAAAAATTGGAGAAGGTGTTATTTAAAGAAATTTTGGGTGGCATTAATGAAGGTCATGTGGGGACCGAAAATATAAAAAAAAAATTATGATTAGCGGCCTTTAGCCTCTCGAAATATATTTTTTTTTAAAATTAAATTGGCATTTGCGTGGGCTTTTAGTTGTTGAAAATAATTTTCCTATGTAAAATATTATTATTTGTGATGGATTTTTGGTCGTCGATAATGCTAATTTGGCATTTGAGGGGGCTTTTGGCCGCAGAAAATCTTTTAAAAAATATTTCACATTTGCGATTTTTTTGGTCGGCGGTAATGTCAATTTATCTTTTGCAGGGACTTTTGGCCGCCGAAAACACCACTAATGCTTTTTTTTACATTAGATTATGCTTTTGGTACACCATTAAAATTGGTTGTACCGCGAAAAATTTATTGAAAACTCACTGAAAATGACTCCAATTTTTATTTTATTTTTTATTTCGGAAACAAAATTGTTGGTTATGTAAAAAAACGTTGAATCACATCACATGTAACGTTTGCTAAAAATAAAAGGTATTCTCGTAGTGTATACTGAGGGTGCTATCTTCTAAGGGCCTTCTTTTATCTTTGAATACATTCATACTTTCTCATTTATTGGTATATTTATTTGTTCTACTATGATATTTATCTTTGTTTTCTTTTTAAATTTCTCTCGTGGCTTGTAGTAGCAACCACCCTATTGGTGGTAGTTTTGTTTTCTTATATGTGTTGGTCTCACCCTTTTTCATTTCTTTCTTTTGTATGACTGGGTTTACCATAATCAAAGCGTGTTGATTTCCTTTCTTCCTTCTTGTTGTCTTTTAATATCTTTGGTAGATTGGATTTTCTAAATTTCACCAATATTTTCTCAGTGTTTTAGGTAGTTTATTTTCATATACATGTTGTAACGACAAACAAACAAACTTGTCTCTTCATCCTTCGGAGATTCTTTATTGGAATGATCTTTATAATCCTTTATGTTGACCTTGGAAATTGAGGTCTTCAAGGAGATGCTTATTTTCTCTGATTTTGCGTCTTCCTTCTATTTTATATTAGCTTCAATTACTTCAAGCCTTTTTTTTAACTCATGCTCATGTTCTATAGGCTTTCTAAACAAAGTTGAAATATCTAAAGTTTTCAAATCATGTGACTTTTTTATGGTTGTTAATTTTAGTTGGCATTCCCTACACATAGACCTTAACACTTTGCTAGAACAATTCTAGTTAGATAAGTATTTCCTAAGTTTTCTACCTTGTTGATTATATGAATAAAGCGAATTTGCATGGACTTCATAATTTCAATGGGTTCCACATGGAAAAGCTTGTATTCTTCTATCAATGTGTTAATCTTAGAATACTTCACATATTCAATACCCTTGTTAAGTATTTAAAGTATGCTCCACATTGTTTGAATTCTCGTACAATGTGAAGTAGAATATAAACATTAGTTCTCAAGAAGGGAATTAGTATATTACTCACTTTCAAATCATAAGAAGTTTTCTTAGTTTCTTCATCATTCCAATCCTTTAGTGTTCTTAAAGTTTCAATGCCATTGACAATGCTTTTCGGGACAAAGGACTGTTTGATCAATAGCAACCCAAAGCTTTTTATAAACTAACATTAAGTGTACATATATGTTATCTATCCAATGCACATAGTTCATGCCCTTGAATATGGGAGCTCTATTATACGCATCCATCGAATCATTTTTCCCATATTCTCAACTTTTGAATTTGCAAGACCTAACCAAAAGACCAACTCTTAGGCCAATTTTTGGATAGTATATAGGTGTAGAATAGTCAAGAATAAGGTTTGAATAGACCTTCCCTCTAAAACCAATTTCAAAGTTTCAATTTATAGGAGATGTTTAAATTGAACATTATCAATCGAATATTCAATATAACATTACAAGTCTATAGTACCAACACTAATAAGACATACATTAGCGCTCACGGTGGGAATTAGCATATTCCTCGCTTTCAAATCATAAGAAGCTATCTTAGTTTCTTCATCATCCCAATCCTTTAGGGGTTTTAAAATTTCAAACCCATCGACAATGTTTTTTGGGAGAAAAGAATAGTCTTTAACAGCAACCCAATGCATTTATCAACTGACATTAAGTGAACATACATGTTATCTTTCCAATACACATAGTTTTTGCCCTTGAATATGGCTCTATTATACGTGTTATAAAAGAAGTCTACAATAAAGCATTTTATATACTATTACATTACAAGTCTATACAATTATAATCACCATAAAGAAGATTTGATTGACTGAATCTGTCACAGACCTATGTTTATACATAAATCACTATAAGTTATTAAAAACTTAGCCACATGCTATTCTAGATAAATGATAAAACCTAAGGTCATACAAACCTGTACTAGAATTCAAAAAGAGATAAGGAAAGAGAAATTACACACCAGATTTATATTGGTTATAGGGGTGGTAAATGGGCATGCTCGTTTCATTTAGGCACGCCCCGCGAAAGCTCACGAACAATAAGGTGGGGCGGTGCGGGCATAGTTGAGGGTGCAGGCTACATTTTGTAGCACAACACTCTTCATGAGTTCTATAGTTTAGGAGTACATATGAGTTATGTTCCATACTACAACACTCTATCTAACGCCCTTAGACTCTCAAATGTCTAGAAAGACATGTAAGCTACGTACGTACTGCAACACACTTGCTAAACTCTAATCTAGGAGAACGCGCGAGTTATGTCTATACTATAACCCTCTAGACATCCATAGAATCTCAACTATCTAGGAGTA